>APFE031758616.1:0-10040 GCA_000404065.3 Pinus taeda | reverse complement strand
AATACATCAAAAAAATGACTTTCTGCCCACTTTTTGAGTTGCAGAAAGTGACCTTGGGAGAAATGGTTTTTGGGGGGCAAAACAACTCCAAATTCAGAAATTCGACTTGGGATGGAAAGTAGACAGACGAGGCTTTCCAATGAGCCATTTGGCACCTGATTTGGACCAGTGGAACCCACTCCAAAGTTGCCGCAAATGGGCGCAACCAAAACTATAGGGGGCGCGACCAAATGCAGAAAGTGACCTTGGGAGAAATGGTCTTTGAGGGGGCAAAACAACTCCAAATGCCGAAATTCGACTTGGGATGGAAAGTAGACAGACCAAGCTTTCCAATGAGCGATCTTACACCTGATTTGGACCAGTGGAACCCACTCAAAAGTTTCAGCAAAGGGGTGCGACCTAAACTACAGGGGGCGCGACCTAAACTACAGCTTTGCCAGAATTGACCTGTTTTTGTCAAAAAACACTGTTTTGACTATGGTTGACCATTTTTACTTGTAGATGATGGATAAATGTAATATTTTCATGGCACTTTGATAGATTTTATCTCTCTTTACCCTTCTAGAAGCTTCCTTGATGTAAAAAGTGAATAATTAATGCATGAATCAGTTAGCTAAGTAATAGAGGCAAGTTGTTGAGCTGGCCTATTATCTAGTGCTTAGTTTGGAATTAGTTCAAACTGCTCCTAGAAGGATGAGCTCGACCCCTAGAGGCAAGGGAAGAGTTTAGCTTGCCTATATTATGTGTTTTCTTAGTCATTTTGAGAGGTTGGAAGGTTGGACTCTTGTGGGAGAAAGTTTCATTGTATATTGTACATCTATCTTTGCAATTTCAAGAGGAAGAAGGCCAGGGTTTTGCAGACATCCTTGTGGATTCTTTTGGATTGTAGTGTTGATGGTGTGTTCTATACATGTTCTTGTAAGTTTGTTTATGTATTCTACATCTCTCTTTTGCTTCTATTTGGACAGATGAAGTGGTAAAGTTTGAATACATGCTTTGACATGCTCAGCTTTTTAGTTTGTTCAAAATTTATGTTTTCTACTGTCTAGAGAGGACTCAAATGCTTGTTTTCCCTCTTTAGCTCCTTCTCTATCATCCCTGATCATCCATCTTAGATTAAGGCATCAGCGCTCACTCCTACCTTGCCCCAAAGATCCCCCTGCAAAAACTGTGCTCAATCCCCGCACCCTGAATTGCACTCCCTCCAATTGCCACCAAAAAACCCAAAAACATTAAATCAACCCCCTTATCAGTTTTCTAGCCTAAAATCCTTGTTCCTAATTGGTCAACTCATCCTATTGACAAAATTCACCGAGTTTGACCCGAGAGAGCCTTCTCATACCTCGTAGGGCTAGCTACGAGGTGAAATGGGTTGATGTAGCCTTCAGAGTTTGTCTATCTCAGCCTAGGTGAATTCCAAGTGCTAACAGGCCCCATAAACATGAATCTCTAGGTGGTTAATTTGACCCTCAATATGATGTAGTCACATATTAGTCAATATTAGTCTTGTCCAGAATTTTCTGTTTATTATGTTTTTAGTCAATCATGACTGTTATCACCTCATTTGAGTCATCATCTCTCTGTTTCATGAGCTCCACCAACAGTGCGGGAAGACTCTGCAATTGCCTATATAAACATTACAAAGATGGTTGTGCTTCCACATGGCTAGGTGATGAAACATGTTCATGGGCCAATTCACCCTCATAAATAGCCTCAAAACCGCCATCACCCTCCACTTCTCCTACTCGCCTACAATGGACAACGAGGACTTTGTGAGGTCACCCACCTCACATGAAATTCCCCCTTCATCTAAGAATTCCAATATATAGTCCAAAACACCAAGAACAATTTAATTCAACCACTAAAATATTGTAGCTTGGTAATCAAATCCCGCTTCGAAGCTGAACAAGATAAATGTTGTAAGAAATTACATATTCTTCCACAATTATCACTAAAGAAACACCCCCATGATTACAATATTTCCTCTTGAGTAGAGTACCCCAAGATGTTAGGATATTCCAACACATAGGAATAGTTAAGTATAACTTGGTCTAGTATAGAGTTAGGTAAATTGTGTTTCTTTACTATGTACATTTGTAACTTACAATCCGACGGTCATGATATGTAGTGATCCGATGGTTCATTCTCTCCTTGGTATTACCGACACTTGATCCGTGGCTTAACACCCGATTGTTCCATGAATTCTATTTAAAGCGCATGGAGGGTGATTTGTAGGTTAAGTGTTCATGAGAGAAGCTTATGTAAATTTTCATTGTTTTATTAATAAATTGCCTGAAGTGGGTGCGTTGGCTCAGGCCGTCGACTGTTTCCCTCTTTGAGGGTTTTAACCACATCAAAATACTAGTGTATTGATCTGTGATCTGTTTGTGAGCAATGTCCTTTTGGTGTTGTGTCTGAGGAACTTACCCTGTAAATTCCTACATGGTATCAGAGCTATTTGAGGGTCGCGTCTGTTGGTGATCCAAATCTGAAGCCGGTTGAACTGCATCCGACTGCCATCTCCTAGATCTGCTGTTTCTGGCTGCTTTCGGGCCGAGAGGACTACTCTGTTGTGTTGGGAGTATCTGTTCCAGTGGGAACCCCTTTCATTTCACGCGAAAATGTTTCTGGTAGCCCTAGCTGCGTCATTTTTTAGATCTGGAGGTATACAATGTTTATTTGCAGTTTACTGTTATTTTCTCTCTGTTTATTTCAGTTTTGGTTTATTTAGCTCCTTTTATTACCGGATCTATACCTTTCATTTCTGCGTATGCTCTTTTCCCTGCGACTCTGTGCGATCTGGGCAAATTAGAAACAGAAAGGAAGGATTTTTCTCATGCATATGCTCTTTTCCCTGCACCTTAGTGTGATCTCGGAAAATCAGAAACATTGAGGAAAATATTTAGTTTCCGGGTAAATCTAACTTTAAGCCGTAAGGCTTTTTTTGTGTGTGTCCATGTTAGGTTTTTTGTTTTTGTTTTCTAGGGAGAAAAAGAGCTTTCTCAAGCAAGCACGCAATCCAAAGCATCCATGACCAAAAGAAAACAAGCCCCCCCCCTCTCTCTCTCAAACTTTTTGTATAGCTCACTTGGTTCAAAGCTAATTTATGAGAGTAGAGGTCTTGGGTTAAAATGTCCTTTTTTGTTGAAAAGGGAGTTTTTTTTTTTCATTTCCACACATTCCCGCACTTTGTTGGAGCCTTCATCAATTTAAAAAAAAAACATAACTTCTTCATTCAGAAGCCGTTTTCAGAGCCGTTTTTTTTAACTAGCCTAATTTTTCGAGCTCTTTCCATTGGAACACTTAATTTCAACATATATAGCTTCAGTTTCTGTTAAAATGGAAATTCCAACCCAAGTTATTCTTGACAACACCAACTACTTCCAATGGTGGTCCTACATTGTGGATTTACTTAGAACTAAGAGTCTTTACCGAATAGCCTCAGGCCAAGAAACCAAGCCGAAAGATGAAGAGAACTCAGCCAAATGGGAAAATAGGCAATATCAAGTACGTGGGTTGATAGGGATGTCTATCTCTCCTGATCTTAGATTCCATATTGTAGAACTTGATGCTCCTGATGAAGCAATGAAGCAGATTACTAAAGTTTTTGGCATAAAAAATGAACTTAGAGCCCATCAACTTGAAAATGAGTTGCTTACATTTGACCCCAATAATTTTTCTTGCATTGAAGATTTCTTGTCCAAGTTCAAGACCATTAAACTTCTCTTGGAAGGTGTTAAGGTTAAGAAAGAAGATAGTGCACTTATCAATTGCATTCTTACTAAGTTGGGACCAGCCTACTCTGTGTTTGTTTCCACCTTCCATTCTACAAGAGAAGCCTTCATTTCTCAAGGACATGACTACAAGCCCCCTTCTTTTGATGCTTTTTTTGATTCTTTAATAAGAGAACAAGAAAAACTCTTACACCTTGGTCTTCCTAATCCTGGAAACTCTTCTAAGAAAGCATTAACCGCCCAACAACAACTAAACTCAAAGAATCCTAAGAAGTCATATCCTAAAAAGAATGGTCCTAAACCAAACAAGGGTCCTAAGCAATTTCAGCCTCAAAATGAAAAATCATTTCACCATAATGATAAGGCAACTAAAAACAAAGGGAAGAAGACTGATAAACATTGCAACTTTTGTAATCGAGATGGCCACTTAGAATCTAAATGCTTTAAGAAGATGGAAGCCTTGGAAGCAGCAATGAGGAAGCATAACATCCATTTGGAGCACTCTTCAAATTCATCTTTAGGAATGGCACTTTCTGCATGTGGTTATCAAGCGTCTCGGTCTGGATATGCACTAAATGTATCTTCTTCCTCTCATTCTCATGAGTGGCCCATTGATTCTAGAGCTTCTTATCACATGGCAAAAAATAAAGCCATGTTTTCTTCTTTAAATGATTGTAACACAAAAAATATATATGTTGGTGATGATAGATCTCTTGTTGTTTTAGGGACTGGAACTGTTCATATAGACAGTGGTCAGTTTAATGATGTATTATGTGTTCCAACCTTATCCTGCAACCTTCTATCTGTATATCGGATAACTCATTCAGGTGAAGGTAAAATCATTGAATTTTCAGCTCACGATGTTGTAATCAAGGACCTAAAGGATCCTAGACAAATTTTAGCCACTGGCATTGCTGATGGTTCTACAAGGTTGTATAAGTTTCACAACTTTGGGTCATCAAATCTTCCCTGAGTATTTTTTTCTCATAATGATGAAGTGAGCAAACTTTGGCATGAGCGATTTGGTCACTTAAACTATCGCTCCCTTCAGAATCTATGTAAAGAAAATATGGTGACAAATCTTCCAATGGTATCTTGCAGAGATGGTGTTTGTTCCGGATGTGTACTCGAAAAACATCATTAGGACAGTTTTGAAAAATGTGCCTCTTGGCATGCCTCGGCCCCTCTACAGCTTGTGCATAGTGATTTATGTGGTCCACTTCTAGTTGTTTCCTTCTCTGGCTATAAGTATTTCTTAACTTTCGTTGATTATTTCTCCAGACGCACTTGTGTATACTTCTTAAAACTCAAGAGTGAAGTACTTAACAAATTCTTGGCCTTTAAGGCCTTTGTTGAAAAACAATCTAGACATCAAATTCTTAAGCTAAGACCAGATAATGGCAGAGAATATGTTAAAAACGACTTCATCAACTTTTGCACTAAGCATGGAATTGAAATGCAACATATTTTTCCATATACTCCACAACAAAATGGTGTAGCTGAAAGGAAGAATCGCACCTTAAAGGAAATGGTTAATTTCATGCTTCAATCTAAAGAACTTAGTCTTAACTATTGGGCATAAGAAATTAACTGTGAAAATTACATACTAAATCGGACTCCTACTAAGGCTTTACAGAATATCACTCCAGAAGAAGCATGGAGCTCTATTAAACTAGATGTGAGTCACTTTCGTGTTTTTGGAAGTGAAGCACGGGCCCATATTCTAGATGAGAAATGTAAAGCTTTAGAACCTAAGAGTGAAAAATGTATCATTGTTGGATATTCTGAAGATGTCAAAGGATATAGACTTATTCCATTTAATTCCAAAAATGTTATCATTAGAAGAGATGTAAATTTTCATGAAAATAAATCAACCTACGAGCCTAGTTCGGCGCATGTGCCACCTCTCTCTATCTCTTCTACTTTTGAACATATTTCTTCTTCAGATGATGAAAGTGAGGATGAAAATCCTCCCCCACCTTCTCAGGATCCTCCTTCAGCTCCTTCACTTCCAAAATTGGTCCAAGCTACTCAGAATGCAGCAGGTGATCTTGTTGGTGATCCTACAGATCAGCATCGTACACGTTCTCAGTTTGAAAGAGCCTCTTCTTTACTGCCTCAAGTCTCAGCAAATTATGATCCTGACACGTTTGCAGAAGCTTCAACCAATCCACATTGGGATGTAGCTATGAATGAAGAATATCGTTCATTATTGGCAAATGATACATGGGATCTTTTTCCTCTACCAAAGGGACGAAAACTTGTTAGATGCAAATGGGTTTACAGAACCAAGTATGGACCAAATGGGAAAGTTGATAAACATTAAGCCCGTCTTGTTACTAACGGATTTTCACAAGTTGAAGGCATTGACTATACTGAAACCTTCTCCACTGTTGCCAAAATGAACTCTGTCTGACTTGTTCTTTCCCTTGCTGCATCTTTCAAATGGGAAGTCCATCAGATGGATGTTAAATCTGCCTTCTTGCACGAGGACTTGCATGAAGAAATATACATGGAACAACCTATTGGGTTTATTCAAACAAACTCCAGCCTTGTATGTTAGCTTAATAAATCCCTTTATGGTCTCAAGCAAGGTCCTTGGACTTGGTATGCCAAAATGGATAGCTTTCTCTTAGAATTTGGCTTTTCTAGGTGTCATTCTGACAATACTGTTTACACCAAGAAAGTGGGCAAGTCTCTTCTCATTCTTGTTCTTTATGTTGATGATCTTATCCTCACTGGTAGTGACCCCAACCTTATTAGCCATGTGAAGTCCAGCCTTAAAAAGAAGTTTGAAATGACAGGCTTAGGACACTTACATTATTTTCTCGGTCTTCAAGTCTTGCAATCCAAGGAAGTTATTTTCCTCTCCCAATCTAAGTATGCTTGTGGTCTTCTACTCTTTTTTCACATGGAATATTGGAAGCCAACTCCTTCTCCCTTTCAGTCTAGAGTCAAACTTTCAGTCACTTATACTTCCCCTGAAGTTGATGCCACCTTATACCGTCAACTTGTAGGAAAGCGTTTGTATCTAACCCATACTCATCCTGACCTTTCCTTTGTTGTTGGTCATGTTGCTCGGTTTATGAAAACCCCACGTGAAAGTCATTGGAAAGCGGCTAAAAGAATACTTCGTTATGTTGAAGGTACAGTTCAGTTTGGCATTCATTACAGTGCTGAAGCATCTCCTCTATTGGTTGGTTTCACTGATTTCGATTGGGCTAGTGACCCCGATGATCAGAAGTATACTGCCGATTATGTGTTCACTCTTGGTTCAGGACCTATTACATGGGCTTGCAAGAAACAAGTTGCCATTTCTATTTCTTCAGCAGAAGCAGAGTATTGTGGTGCCATAGAGGCTAGTAAGGAAGCATTGTGGCTTCATCAGATCCTATTAGAGTTTGGGTTTTAGTAGTAGCATCCGACTACACTTTGGTGTGATAATCAAAGTTCCATTCAACTATGCAAAGATCCAGTCTAGCATCAACGTAGCAAACACCTTGAAATACACATGAACTTCATGAAAAATCTCATTCATGACCCTGTTCTTGAAGTGCAATATTGTTCAACAAGTGATCAAGTTGCAAACATCTTTACAAAGGCTCTCACAGAGGTGAAGTTTACTAAACTTTGATTTATGGTTGGAGTTCAGGAAGTTGTCACTAAGGGGGGATAGGCTCTAGGTCCTCCTTCCTTCTCCTATTGTCTCATATTTGTAAATCCTTCAATCCTATCCCAAGTTGTTCTTAAGGGGGGATGTTAGGATATTCTGACACATAGGAATAGTTAAGTATAACTTGGTCTAGTATAGAGTTAGGTAAAGTGTGTTTCTTTACTATGTACATTTGTAACTTACAATCCGACAGTCATAATATGTAGTGATCCAACGGTTCATTCTCTCCTCGGTATTACCGACACTTGATCCGTGGCTTAACACTCGATTTGTCCATGAATTTTATTTAAAGCGCATGGAGGGTCATTTGTAGGTTAACCGTTCACAAGAGAATCTTATGTAAATTTTCATTATTTTATTAATAAATTGGCTGAAGTGGCCGTGTTGGCTCAGGTCGTGGACTGTTTCCCTCTTTGAGGGTTTTAACCACGTCAAAATACTGGTGTATTGATATGTGATCTATTTTTGAGCTATTTCCTTTTGCTGTTCTGTCTGAGGAAATTACCCTGTAAATTCCTACACAAGAAACCAAGGAAAGAGGAAGTGAGCCCGAGACCTCAAACTACATCTCTCAACCCCAAGAAAATTTGGTGATAGATATGTGCAACAAATACCACTAAAGATGAATCATGACAGGGACCATGAAAAATTATTGAAAGCATAAAGATGAGGAAACCCAAAAATGACAGATGACTACCACATCAAAAATTCCATTTACAAAGGAACACTTAGGGCCTAGAGGCAGAGCCATATTTCTTACTAAACAAGGAAGATAATAAAACCACCCCAATTAAACTCCTACAACAAGAAAATTTAATAGCTCTTCTGTCTGCACCACTGGTGAGCTCCAATATTGTAGCAATAATGCTACAACTCCTGAGGCTTCCTGTCTCTCATTTTATCAACCCGGTTGTTCGTACAAACTTGGAAGCGATGGTGCTATATGCACAAGTACTAGATCTTTTCGCAGCTGTCACTTGGTCAGCTGGCACAAGTCAGTTAGGGCTCAAGCCAACTTCTATAGGCTCACAGAAGAAGCTTTATCAATGATGGATGAAAGCTAGCTCAAAGGAGACTAAGCAAATTGACAAAAATGAACTAAAAGTAATTCAACGCATGTAACCCTAGGAAACCCTAATTTGACTAGTCTAACCTCTATAATGCAATGAGGATGAGTAATCTTTCTACCAATGCTGCTACTACATCTAACAAGTGGAAATGCATGAATCTACACTACTGACATTATCAAGGACATGTTTTTATACTTTTTCTTTAAGTAGGTGGAGTGATGGTGCTTTGTTTATTTATTGGGGTTTGATTGTGCAGATGGGATGGAGAAGGAAGGAAAGCGTGGGACAGGTTGGGGAGGCTAAGTGAGGTCCCTATGGACCCTTGGCATCCATCCACAGAGGTGTCCCACGTGCAGAAGCTCAGCAACCGCGTGGAAGACCTCCTACAGGATGTCTGCAGGGGATTCTACAGGAAACTCAGGGTTTTCTACAGGATGTCTCTGAATTGCTACAGGATGTCTCTGAATTGCTACAGGATGGTCGACCGTGGAGGACTGAGGTGAGGAAACGGTGATGGACGGGTAGGAAGGGATGTGAGAGGGATGGATCAGGCTGGTGATGGATTGGGAATGGAAGGATGAGATGGAAAATAGGTGGAGGGAGCGTGTTGGAGTGTTGGACGTGAAAGGTCAAGGAATGAGGCTAAGCGAGGATTAGGAGATGTTTTAGGAACGGGCAGAACGCGGTGAAAAGCAAAGAAACGTGGTTGCATGCAAGGTTAAAACAGAAAAGATGGTAATGAACGAGATGGAGAAGAGTGTAAATGAAACAAATGACCGAAACTGTTGATCAAACCAAGAAAGAATCAACCTATGCTAAGTATACTGTGATTTTATTGAACAGTGATCCAAAACGCAAGGAGGAATACATATGGCACTGTGCTGAAGAGATGTGTGGTTCGTATAAATGACAAGGAAGCATCTAAATCCAAATCATAACTGTATCAACCAACTCATGCGTGTTTTTGGTGGTCTGCTATGGACTACACCCCAATTTTCAAACGAGATGGCAGTGAGCCTTAACAAACGTTTTTTAATGGAGCTCCAATGGATGTCACGTATCATGTGCTATGCTAACCAAGTGAAAGTGACTGAACCATAAATAAAATCTATCTAACTCATAAGAAAATCAAATTACAAGACTGCCATTCAAATTGCAAGTGCAAACGAAACTCAAAGTGCTGGGAAAAGAAATAGAACAATACTACAACAGAGGGGATCTATGGCTCTCAGGTTGGGCCCTAACCTGAGAGCTATAGTCTCCTAATAAAACTCAGGAATCGATCACAAACTGTCCTCTTTATTCATAATTCAACGTCATGCCAAACTGGCTTACAGCAAAAGGAAACAAAACTGGACTGATTCCAAAATGATATGATAACCCAAGAGATTCAACAACCTATCTAAGGCTACGGCCTCCAAATTTATACAAAAAAAGTGATGATCCGCCAAGTAGCCTTGATTCCCGGAGCTCGGCTGTCCAACTGAAGTTTACTGCGGATTTGTGAGGCAGTCAAAACTGCTGTTCCTGTAGGACAGCTGGCTACTTCTGAGGCTCGGGGGG
>APFE031758609.1:22363-43790 GCA_000404065.3 Pinus taeda | reverse complement strand
ATTTATTTATTTATTTTTATTTTTTATTTTTATAAGGAAGCTCTTTCATATCTAAGAGAAAAGGATACAAATTTGGAAATCATTCATGGAGACAATGCCACCTATCCTGTGAAAGGAGTTGGGAATGTTACTCTTCAATTGAATCAAGGTAACACCATTCATCTACAAGAAGAACTGTATGTACCTGATCTAAAGAAGGACCTGGTATCTACCTCGACAATGGACGACAAAGGATTCAATGTGGCATTCATTGATGGAAAGGTACGTGCTTGGAAAAGAAATTTCAAAGAAACATTTACTGTTGGATTCAGGGTTGATAACTTATATCAAGTTGGAGGAAGTCCATTGGGAGCTATGTCTTGCGTCACATCTCTTCATTCCGAATTATGTCACCAAAGATTTGTTGATCTTCATTATAAAGGCCTACTCAATGCAAGGAAGATGGTGACAGGTATGCCCAAATTTAAAGTAGAACATGAAGGTGTTTGTCAGGCATGCGCCGAAGGAAAACATACAAGGGGACCATTCCCATCAAGTGATAGCAAGACTATTGACATTTTGCAATTGATTCATTTTGATCTATCTGGTATGTTGCTTGTGACATCTTTTGGAGGATATTTATATTATGTTATCTTTGTGGATGTCTTCTCTCGCAAAACTTGGATTTATTTCTTGAAGAAGAAGGATGAAGTGTTCACATGGCTCCTCTATTTCAAAGCCTTGGTTGAAAATCAAACAGGGAATAAGATCAAAATATTGAGGACCGATAATGGAATCGAATATGAATCAAATGGGTTCAATGACTATTGTAGAGAAGCTGGCATTAAGAAGGAGACTACTATCGCATATACTCCTGAGCAAAATGTTGTTGCTAAAAGGAAGAATCGTTCTACTATAGAAGCCACTCATGTCATGCTTCACGATTAAGGCCTTCAGAAGTTCCTATTGGGAGAAGTTGCCAACACTATAGGAAGAAGCTGCCAACACTGCCGTGTATGTTCAAAATAGATGCCCTCATCAAGCATTGGACTCCAAAACTCCCGAAGAAATTTTCACCGGTAAGAAACTTTATGTTTCTCATTTTAGGATTTTTGGTAGGCTCGTGTTTTTCATGTGCCAAAAAAAAAGAGAAGCAAATTGGATGCATCTGGGAAGAAAGGAACATTTGTGGGCTACAATGAAACTTCAAAGGCATATAAAATCTACGTGGCTAGTCAAAGAGAAGTGGAAATAAGTCATGATGTCACCTTCAATGAAGATGTTGCCTTTGGGAAGATTAGGAATATTCCAAGGAAGGACAAGAAGAAGATATAGGAAAGCAGGGAGGATCGCTGGATGAGTCGATGCTCGATGCTGAAGGACTGATGGATCCCATTGATCCACCTCCCCGTGAGCCCTCCTCCTCAAAAAGGAGACCCTCATGGCTTAGGGACACTCTCGAAGATGCCCAAAGACATATTGCACCAAGGGGGACATTTCGTGAAATTAAGAAGTCGAATAGGTACCAAGGGTACTTAGTTGCCATGAGCATCATTGCTAAACTGAGCCTCACACATTCAAAGAAACTGTGAAGCACCAAGTTTGGAAGGATGCTATGAACGAAGAGTATGAGTTGGTTATGAAGAATGATGTCTGGGATGCGGCACCCTAGACCCAAGGACAAATTTGTTGTCACCTCGAAATGGCTCTACAAGGTCAAGCATGGAGTTGATGGAAGTGTTGAAAAGTTCAAGGCCAGGTTTGTTGCTCGAGGCTTCTCTCAAAAGGAAGGTGTGGATTATGATGAGATATTTGCACCGATTGCCCGATATACCACCATTTGTTCGATCATTGCCCTTGTTGCCTCTCAAGGATGGAATTTACATCAAATGGATGTCAAGACCAACTTCTTGCATGTTTCACTTAAGGAGGAAGTCTATGTCTGATTCTTCTTATGAAAAATTCTTTAAATTGAGAATGACCAAGTACCATTATGAATAGCTCCCTAGTTAAGAGGGAGTGTTGAAGGAAGTGTAACTAGGTTCGGTCTTCATAATGACATGTAATTATGACTGATGTAAATGATCTAATAAAGAGAACAAAATTATGATTGTAAACTTGCTTCATGGGTTTCATGAGCAAGTGATTTTAGAATAATAGGATTTGTCATTTAGAGTCTGGAATTAATGTCATGTATGAAGAACTCTTCTTGAGCCTATGTTTAATGTATACAAGTCTATAGAAATGCCTAGAAGCCCTCCAAAGACAAGTACAATCCCTCTTAAAGAAGTCGGTCTACAAATTGAATTAAAGAAAGTCAAGTCGGCTCACATATGGAGACACACCTGTTCAACATGACAAGTCGATTTATTTATGATGGGCAACCACTATATATATATGGCTAGGGTCACCATAGAAAGACAGATTTCAGACAAGAATCTCTGTGGTTTTTAGATTGGTACAAAGATGAAGTCTCAACCTCCCTACAGTCTTGAAGATCTATGTCTCGGCATACCAAACGCAATCACAGTCTCGACTTGTGTGATGTGGAGGATCTAGGGGATCTTGTTGATTTGGGGTAGCATCGGATGTGCTTTAGCCATGAAAATTGGTGGAGAGGATAAAGCACATGATATCTCCAAGACCCAGAAATGGTTTGGGGAAATTCTACTCGGTGAAGGAGATATTAAAATAATTAATATTTTTAATGGGTTCCTAAGTCTAAATGTAGGAAAATAAAAATATTAATGGGTATTAATATAAAACTGGGTTAGAAGGTTCTAAATGACATCGATCAAGCCAAATCTAATCTTAGCCATTGATTAGAGATGTAATCTCGGCCGTTGAAGACTCAATAGGAAAAGTATAAGAGAAGGCTAGAGGGTCAGTTGGAGATACACCAAATTGATCGGTCAGTTCGATTTTCTAGAGCGGGGTTTGCTAAGAGAAATCGAACCAGTGATGAGAGTTGCAGCGAGGAGCAGTGAGTGCATAGAAGAGAGGTAGAGATAGTGCCAGAAGACCAACACAAAGGCAGACATAGAGCTCACAGGAGCCACGCAAAGGGCCAGAGTGACTACGCAGATGGCCTGCGTGGGTGACACAGAGGACTAGGAGCGTAGAGCCTTTGTAGGCAGACACAAGGGGGTTCTAGGTTGACACATAGGCCAGGAGGGCTGATGTAGAGCCTCAAAGAGGTGTTGGAGAGAGTTTCGTGGAGCGGACTTTCAGAATATCTGCTTTTGAAGAGAGGTATTACTGCCAGATAGATTTCTTTGTCGGGTGAGCCAATTTGGCACTCAGTTGTACTCAAGAAAAGCTACTTAATAATAAAATCCTCAGATCTGCTACACTGGTTTTCCCAAGTCGGGTTTTTTCGGGGACAATTGTCCAAAAATAATAGTGTCCCTTGTGTTTTTGTCTATTTCTTTCATTTGATGATCTATAGATGGTTGAGACTGCATTGTGTTTATTTCAGTATTTATATGGTTAAATAACTTGTCCATTAATTAAACAAGTAGGTGAAATAAACCAGATAGTGCAGGAAAATTTCTAACGGGTTGACTTAGAAATTTCAACATGGTATTAGAGCGTTCTAGATCACAGGAGAGCTAAAGGCACCAACAGAATCAGAGAATTTGCAGCAGAAACAACTGTCCCGAGTGACAAAAGTTGTTTCGAAGAGCAACAGAGAAGGGGTGACATAGAGGGCTTGTGTCATTAGTTCGAGCCAAAGAAGGGGCCAAGGTAGAAGCAGTGAGAGGCAAAAGAGGCTCATGAAGAGCCACATCATCCTGCTCAGCCAAGTAGGAGTGACGCAGTTGGCAAGTGGAACGATTCAACTAGGATTGCACAAAGACTAGAGGCTCAACTCTTTAGTTACTGGGGCATAGGAAGTTGTGGGCAGATTGTGAAGTGTGAAGTTGGTGGGGTGTTGTTACTGTTGAGGCAAAACAACACCTAACTGGACAAAACCAAGGTAGAAGGGAGTTGCTACCTAGGCGAATTTCTAGCCAAGAAATCCATATCAGTGTTGCAGGAGCAAAGGAGATCATTTGACTTTTAGCAAAAGGATTTCCAGGAGGGAAATTGATACTTAGAGGGAGTCTAGGAGAGAATTTCTAGGAGGGAAATTGAGACTTGGAGGGAGTTTAGAAGAGAACTTCCAGGAGGGAAGTAGAGACTCAGAGGGAGTCGAAGAGAACTTCCAGGAGGGAAGTAGAGACTCAGAGGAGTCGAAAAGAAGAGCAAAGATGGCCATGAACAGACTAAGGAATCAGGACAGGCTGGATGGGGCATCCAACTTTGTCATCTGGAAGGCCAGGATCCTGTCTGTTCTAGATAGGCATCGCATCAAGGCCTTCGCCTTGAGAACAGTGGCTACCCCAGTCAATCTAGCTGATTAGTATGAGGATGCGATGGCTAAGGCAAAGTGCATAATCCTTGATGGGGTCAAGGATCATGTAGTGCAACATATTGCCGAGAAGAATATGACAAGGGAGATGTGGGACACCTTGACGACATTGTATCAGGGCACTTCCATGCAGAGGAAGATGCTGTTGGAGAATGAACTGCGATCGTATCATATGTAGAAGGGGGAGCAGATAGATCACTTCCTCAGTAGGTTGCAGGAGATTCAGGACTAACTGAATTCCATAGGGGCCACACCGGATCAAGAGTTAATGGTGAGGACCACCCTGAACGTAGTCTTTGAGGAGTGGGAGACATTCATCCAAAGCATTTTGGGCAGAGCAAATCTTTGAGATTGGGAAGAATTGTGGGCAACTCATCGCCAAGAAGAGATCAGACAGCTGACCAAGGCAGGAAGTAGTGGCAAAGGAGCCCGGGTCAAGAAAGAGGATGCGGCTCTAGCATCTGCGTGGCAGCAAGGAAAGAGGAAGAAAAAGGACCTCTCCAAGATTAAGTGCTTCAACTGTGGGGAGTTGGGCCATTATGCAACCCAATGTCTTAGGAAGAAGAATATGGGAGGGGCGTTTGACTCCAAGGTAGCACCAGCTAAGGCAGGAAAGGAGGTAGAGGATGATGACGATTATGCCATGAGTGCTCATGTACCTCTAGAGAAGAGGTGGGGAGACATCGAGTTGTAGTTAGGAGGACTACAGGAGATGAGGGGCAAGATCCTTGAGGTACCCAAACTCTTGGATCATATCCGGCTGCGGGAGTCCTGAAGTGACAGTACCAGGATGGCGGATGTCGGTAGAAGCAGATGCGGATGGAGTGATAGAGAGTGCTAGAGTGCAGTAGTCCCTGGTAACGCAAAGAGGGTTGCAGTAGTGCGAGAGGCACAGAGGAGGTTGCAACAGTGCAGGAAGGCACAAAGGTGTTTGCAATGGTGCGAGAGGCACAAAGTTTGTTGCAGCAACGCAGTGGCAACAGAGAGAGCACATGATAGCAGCAGAGAGAGCTTCAGCATCAGGAGGGTTTCTAGCCTGATAAGGATGTCAGTAGTTGGTTAGATCAATTACCATCGTCTCAGTAACTAAATTGCAGTGCGGCAGTAGCAGTGGTAGTGTTGTGGGCAGCATGATGAGAGAGGGTTGAAGTGCAAATGCGGTGTTGGGAGGAAGGACCAAGCAACATAGATGTAGAGGGAGTTACCGTACAGATGTAGCAGTTGCAGTAGTAGAGCCATGGGCAACAATATAGGATGTAGCAGTGCCGAGGATTTTGGGGAGGAAGGCCAAGCATCAACACAAGTATCGGTGCTAGATGATCAGCGTGATGCTCAGTGGTTGAGTATTACTAGAGCACATTCCTCACTAAGAGGGAGTGTTGATCTGGGGTAGCGTCAGATGTGCTCTAGCCATGAAAGTTGGTGGAGAGGCTAGAGCACATGAGATCTCCAAGACTTAGAAATGTTTTGAGGAAATTCTACCCAGTGAAGGAGATATTAAAATAAATCATACTTTTAATGGGTTCCTAACTCTAAACTTAGGAAAATAAAAAATATTAATGTGTATTAATATAAAACTAGGTTAGAGGGACTTTCCGAGAAAGTAAGAAGCCGACCAGGTATCAGGGATACTTGACCATCATGAGCACGATCATCCAAAATGAGCCTTCATCATTTGCAGAAGCTGTCAAGCACCAAGTATGGAATGATGTTATGACTGAGGAATATGAGTCCATCACGAAAAACGATGTCTGGGATGTGGTCCCCAAACCCCAAGAGAAAGCAATTGTCACCTCGAAATGGCTTTACAAGATAAAGCATGTAGCTAATGGAAGTGTTGAAAAGTATAAGGCTTGTTTTGTCGCTCGTGGCTTCTCTCATAAGGAAGGAATAGACTATGACAAGATCTTTGCTCCTGTTGCCCAATATACCACCATCCATTCAATCATAGCCCTTGCTGCTTCGCAAGGATGGAACCTACATCAGATGGATGTCAAGATCATGTTTTTGCATGGTTCGATTAAAGAGGAAGTCTATGTGGAGCAACCCGAAGGATTTGAGATTCATGATCGGGAATCTCACGTGTGCAGGTTGAAAAAATCCTTCTATGGGCTGAAACAGGCACCCCGAGCGTGGTATGAGAGGATTGATAGCTACCTAATGAAGTTGGGATTCACAAGGACTGAAGCCAACCCTAACCTTTACTTTAAGGTTGAAGATGAAAAACCTCTCATACTGGTGATGTACGTTGACGACCTCTTTCTAACAGGTGCAGACCCTCTAATTCTCAAATGTAAGAGGGAGTTGGTTTTCAAGTTCGAAATGAAAGACCTAGGACTGATGCACTACTTCCTAGGACTGAAAGTCTAGCAGAAACCAGGGGAGATTTTCCTATCTCAAGGAAAATATGTGGTGAAAATATTGGAGAGATTCGGTATGGTGGACTGCAAGCCCGTGACTACCCCAATGGAGCTTGACTTCAAGAAGTTAAGCGATAATGTTGCCGGACCTGTTTTACGAAATGCTATCGAGTATCATCAACTCGTCAAAGCATTGATGTTCTTGGTGAACTCCCATCTGGATATATGCTTTGCAGTCAACACATTGAGTCAACATATGGTTGAGCCTCACCACACACATTGGATTGGTGCCAAGAATCTGTTGAGATATGTTCGTGGCATAATCAATCACGGGTTGAGATACACTGTCGGAGATGTGAGACTACTTGGATATACAGATGCTGATTGGGCAGGCAGTGTGGTGGACAAAAAGAGCACTTTCTAGTATTGTTTCTCTTTGGGATCTGCCTCGATATCCTGGATGAGAAGGAAGCAAAAGTTGGTGGCTTTGAGCACCACCAAGGTAGAGTACATTGTTGCTAGTATGGCCTCTTTTGAGGTGGTCTGGTTGCGGAAGCTCTTCAGTGAATTGTTTGGATTCACATTGGATACTACCGTGATCCTGTGTGACAACTAGAGTGGGATTCATCTATTAGAGAATCCCATATTTCATGATCACTCCAAACACATCGATATCAAGTACCACTATATCTGGAATATAGTATAGCGGGGAGCAATAACGGTCCAACATATCGATACAGATGAACAGGTTGTCGACATTTTGACAAAGCCCCTGGGAAATGTCAAATTCCCAATTTTCCGAGATTGACTTGGTGTCGTTGAGAGACCCTCTTATGAGGGTCGTGTATGATGCATATATTGAGCTCTGGGAGATCCAGGGGGCGCAGGGTACTTCTTGGAGCGACATGCAACCACAAGGCGACTCACCATCCCTTGGTGTTACACTATGAATAGGGTAAAAGGTTCAACCTTCCCCTATGACACCCCATGGCCACTGTGGATAGGATGATTAGTTCTCTTGTGGGCCAGGATGATTAGTTCTCTTGTGAGCCAGGATGATTAGTTCTCCCACGGTGATTGTGGACAGGATGATTAGTTCTCCTGTGACGACTATTGGACATGATTCGTTCTCCTGTGGACAAGATGATTAGTTCTCCTGTCGAGGCATCCTACCCATGAAGTTTGGGACTCATGGGAAGTACCTCTCATCTGATCAATGAGTAGGAAATGGGGTTAGGGACCATTAATAGTACTATCGATGGACACATCATTGTATCTACCGTACTCCCTATGCTAGGATGACCTCCATTGGTCTGGGATCAATGATACTAATCTGGGATCAGCGAGAGTGGTATGACATACTCTGAGACTAATGTTGGTCAGTGGAGGATGGTATATCCTCGATCATTTCTTCTTCTTCATAGTTCAACAGAGCAGAGTTCAGCAGAGCAAAGCAAGACCGAGCCAGCAACGCAAGGCAATGCATTTGATGGCTGGGACAGTACCTACGGTCAGTCGGATTAGCAGATGGAGCTCTCCCTAGTTGAGAGGGAGTGTTAAAATTGGCAACTAGGGCCAAACTCCATGTGGGTCATCTCATTTATGGCAGCTATATTTTTCCTAGATTCCTCTTGTTGAGAGGTGTAGGATTGATCTAAAGATCATCCAATTCCGACAAGTATTTATTGAGATATGAATTTATTTGTATTTACTTGACAAATTGTCAAGGTCGGGCAACAGTTAAATGTGTGACACACATGCCCAGTGAATATAAATACAAGTGAGGTTGATTCATTTTCAACTCATCTCATCTGACTCATTCTTTTCTCTCTTTCCTTAGCTTTGGGTTATACAAGGAGCAGCTCTCACGTGGGAAGGAGGAGGACGTAGTAGGGCAAGGAGTACGTAGAAGCTGTTGAAGGTCTCTTTGACGAAAATTGTCCAAGCGTTGACCTTAGAAGAGTGTGGTTTTGGTGTGGTTGCCTCTCCTAGGCAGGCCATAGTTTTTGGCATGAAATTTGAGGCAATCCAACCACAGGTTTGACCAGCGTTGACTGCCGTAGTTTGGGGCAGCAGGTTGACTTCAGTCAACTACAATTTGACTGTGTATTTGGGGTTGTTTAAGGGCTGATTCTTTAGGTTGTTCGAAAACTAGTTGACCAGGAAATTGACCAAGCATATTGGAGGTCAATTTCATCTCATTTGACTAAGTTTGTTGTTGTTGATTTAGGGTTTGCTATTGCTGATATAAAATTACAGAATTCTGATTTTGTACTATTTCTCTCTGCTGAACTATTGAAGATAAAAGAACATTTGATCAAAGGGTTTACCCACATTGGGGTTTGTCCCTGGCTAGCCGCCACATCTTCTGTCTCTTGTCTTGGCTTGTTTTCAGTGGATCGTTTAATGTTCTATCTGCACTTTACCTAATGTATATGTGATTACTAATCAGTGGTTAATAAGAAGAAAAGAAGTAAACTGCTCTAAGCATAGAACATACCATAATTTAACATTTATATTTAGCAATAGAAGGGATTTGAGACATGTAGCAAAGATACACACGCATGTAGACACAAGACAACCTTGTACGGGCTCAAACAGGGTCCATAACCATGGTATGCTCCGATGGACAATTACCTTCAAGGATGGGGCTTCACCAAGAGTGAGGTAGGCCCCAACCTCTACTCCATTGTTGTTAGATGTGAGTTGCTTATTTTGGTGTTATATGTGGACGATCTTATTTTAATAGGCATAGATATGCCCATCCAAGAGTGCAAGAGAGATCTTGTAGGTGAGTTTGAGATCTAGAGAAGTTGTATGGGGTATGTGTGCCCAAAATTACACTTATCACCTTTAACTTCCTACTAAGACACACTTTGAAAAATAAGTTATAGACCCTCAAAACCCACTTTTCCTAAGTTTAGTGGAAAATGTGGCAATAAATTACCCTAACAATTAAATAAGTGGAGAAAAATAAATATCCACACATGCTAAAATGATGTGGAAATTCATCTAAAGGTCAAAGTTGAGTTACCAAGTAATGTGGACTCCACATAAGCCACAAGTCAAACAAATCGAACTTCTAAAGGAGTTGACCACGAGTTCCAGTGACATATCTCACGATTTGTGGAAGCTAGCTCGAGTTTCAAGCACAAGTCTTGAGTTTGGTTGGAGTTTTGATAGAGTTCACTTGAGTGAGGTGGAGTGGTCTCCTACCACTCCACCTTACTCTCCCACACGTCCACAATCCTCTTCAATGTGAGCGTCTTCAAGGAATGCGAACTCCTCATTGGGGAAATTCGACTTGCCACTTGTGGGATTTGATTTGCTTGGTTTGGCATTGGGATTGTCACCCATTTGCCTTGGGCTTAACTCTCACACTCTTATTTATATGAGCTTTGGGCTCTTACTTTGAATGTTGAGACGGGCTAAGGAGACTTTGTTGGATTGTACACAATTGTTTCCAATTAATACAAAATACTTTGGTGTTACATTTGGGGTGTTATTTTCATCTTGCATGGCAATATCTTGATCTATTGCTTTCGTTTTTCTACTTATTTCATTGTGCAATTATTTCCATTATGCTGGCCAAATTGTGTTAATGTATAACTATCTTACATTAGCATGAGGTTGATTTACTTGCTTTAGATAGAAAATGCTTCAGTTGATGTCCAATATATCTCTAAATTTTTCTCATTATTATATGTGATTTAAACCATATGGATCTAATTTGTCTATATGAAGTTGTGTGGAAGATTTTTATTTGGATCAAGCTTCAAGTGTGGGGAAGTTCTTGGAGGAACCAACCCACACTTGAAATATTTGAAGGAGAACCCACATTTGTCAATTTTCCAAAGCTTCATCTTTAGAATTGTCTTGCGGGGATTTTTTTGGGCTTTGGGCTCATATTTCAAGCATAATTCATTTAATATTTCTCTCAAAATATTGTGCTCCATTGTTATAATTTTGCTATCTTAGAGCCAAGTTATTGCTTAGCAAAGATGAGAGTTTACTTGCATTCTTTAGCTTAGCCTTTGGAAACAATATTGTACATACACATTTTCATTTTTTGTTGATTAATTTCATAGCTAACACTTGGTTTTTCTTGCAACCCTCTTTAAATTGTTCTAATGGAAACTTGCGAGATTTATTATTCAAAACATTTAGCAAGTTTTTTGTAGGACTATAGGCACTCTTTTCAAGACTATCTTTTAAGGGAGACCATGAGCATTTGAAGCTCGAACTTGGCAAGGTCGAGTTCTCTTTGAGGGCTGCACTTTTCTCTCTAGGCTATGGGCTCTAAGGAGGCTTAGCCTCTCTTGCCTTGTGCAAATTTCTCGTCTTCAAATCTGATTGATTTTTTTTTTTTTGCTTTAAATTTATATGTAAAGTGAGACTCACAATTTCCAAATTCCAATGCCTTTCTTTGGTCTCTTCTGTACCAAGTAACTCATTAAGGAAAAGTCTATTGCTTAAGGCTATCATTGTAAATATTTTCCTTCAATATAGTTGAGGCTTTTAGGGGCTCTCATCTCTTGTTACTAAACTAATAAAAAACTAATTTCTTTTTGTGGGAGTTTGAAATTTTTCCCATGGTATCCTTTCTCTCCATTTAGAGGGAAAAACTTTGTGTGCGGATTGACTAATTTCTTAAGTTAGTTGCTCTAATCTTCTTCAGTAGTCTCACTTGCTAATTTCATTTCATGCATGATTAATATAACACCATAGCCTTCTTTGCTTTAGCACATGCTCAAGATTAGTCTATAGGTTGCCATTTCCATTTTATTCAATACTTGTGCAATCCATTTACAATATATGCAAATTTTTATTATCTGAGCATGCAAGTATCTCATTTGAGCATACAAGTTCATGAGAATATTTCTTCAATACTTTTATAAATCCAAGTTCATATGGCATTTTAGTCATTGATAGTTATTATTTGAAATATCTCTTGTGCGATTTCATTTGAAGCAAATTTACTTTATTGCGAGCAACAAATTTTGGAACTTGTGATTTTACATCAAGCTAATCGTTTCACATTTAATTTCCATTGAAAGTTATTGGTGATATTTCTTGAAGATTTTCTCTTATTACACTTTATTGGTGGTATTTACTTGAAGATTTTCTCTCATTAGTGTTAATTTGCATTTTTAATTAATGTACCTCCAAGCATAAGCTTGGTTGAAAGACTTTTATGGCCCTCTCTCTCGCCCAACATGAGGAACATAGATCGTCTTTTGTGGTTAACACGGTGCAGTTGGTAGAGCCACAGTCTCTACAGCGCCGAAGGCATCAAGTGGTTGGATATTCCAAGGGAGGTATTGTTAATACAACCTCAACTTTTTTTTCGCGGGTGTCTCTCCACTAGTCATACTAGAGACTTGTTTCAAAACAGTTTAGAGAAATGTTGCATCTAAATAGACACTTAACTTAAAATCTACCAAGATAATTGCACTCCACATTAGATAGATTGCATTTCACGCTAATTTAATCATCTTGGAGCACTCTTATATTTACTTGCAAATTTATTGGTTTCATGTACTTGTCATGATGGATGGCCTCATTATTTTTTGATGTAATTATCTCTTGTTATTAAGTACTTCTTTTAGCAACTGCAACATCTATTTACATTTTGCAAGTAGTACTTTTTTGGATCTATTGAATCTCATTTGCAAGCATTGTCTATCTTTCAAATAACACTATCTTTATTTTGCAAACAGTGTGGATCTTTTATTTGTAATCTTTATTTTACTTGCTAAGTTGCTATCTCATGTACTTGATGTTTAGCTCATGCTTATGAGATGATATTGTTTTTACTTGAGCATCTCTTCATAAGTACACTATTTCCATCTTGCAAGTGATATTTCATTTATTTCTCTAACATTTTTCCTTTTGCGGGATTTCTTGCCATCATATTTCCATTTAGGCAAATACTTTTTATTTACTTTAGCAAATCATTTTTCCCCAAGGAAAAATTGTAACTTTCATTATGTTAAAAATTGAAAATTACATAATGTAGATGCTACATATAGCGCATATGTCAAAACTGGTGGTCTAGCCACAAACTGTAGATAGTCTGCAAAAACCGTAAAGGTACTGAGATACTGATATACAAAACAGAAATGTACATATGTAGGTCTATAATTCGGAACAAAAAAGAAAATTAGAAACTATGGGATATCCATCGAAGATCTGTGTATCATCAGGGCATAGGAGCTTCCTGTGCATGTTGTTCCATAAAATCCTGTGATAATACTGGTAAAAGTCATGTCCATGATGTCCCTGTATTAGCGAATTACTAGGAGGTTGTTGCGCGACTTTCTTGGAAAGGCTGTCAGAAAGCTAGTTCCTCTCCTTGTAGATGTGTCAACAAGAAATATAATCAAAACATGATTTAATGGCATAAATTTCTTCCAATAAATTTATGAGTGTGTGCACGTGATATTCACCCTGTAAATTGAACCAATTGATAACAAGTTTGGAATCACTAAAGATCTGAATTAGCCGACATTCCTTCTCAAAAGCAAATATAAGGAAGAGTCTAAGGTTGTTGAATTCATAATAATTGTTTGTGCCTCTCCCTAAACCCATACTCATTTTGTAGTAATGGTTATCACTAAGATATAAGATGGCCCCACCACCACAACCTAGCTGTTGAGCTGAACGATCAAAATAAGCCCACGGTATAGATTTATCGATGGTTTTAGCAACGATATACCTATTTGGTTGCTTGGTGTCATCATCCGAGATCAAATTATTCATAGACATAATGGTTGATATTGATAATTGCCACTCGGGTGCCTTGTCATGGAAAATGAGGTTATTTTGGGCAATCCATATACTCCAACCTACTAGCAGGGGAAGGTCGTGAAGTTTTGAAGGGTGAAATTGATTCCACCAAGATTCCCATGCGCAACAAACATAGTCTCCCGACCATCTGTATGGAATTGCCATATTTTCATATATCTTATTCCATAATTGTGTCACAACATCGCAGTGCAAAAATAAATGATCAATACACTCTGAACTGCATCTACATAGAACACACGAAGTGGGACCTTGGAAAGAGTGGCGTTGAAGGATATCACATGTAGGGGCTTTGTTGCGAAGTAGACACCACATAAACAACTTAGCTTTGGTTGGGCTTTTTAACTTCCACAATGGACACCATGACCAAACAATATTCCGGGGTTCATGATCAGTGTATATAAAGGGATATCCAACTTTTGGAGTGTAATTACCATGTTGAGATATGGAC
Organism: Pinus taeda; assembly: GCA_000404065.3. NCBI lineage: Eukaryota > Viridiplantae > Streptophyta > Pinopsida > Pinales > Pinaceae > Pinus > Pinus taeda. The sequence goes on along the minus strand of APFE031758609.1, from coordinate 29,779 downwards.
CAGACTAATTCATCCTCCTTATCCTGAATCCGAATATAAGCTTCTGAGAGTGCATTGGTATAGTTAGACCATTTCTGATGCCATCTAGCCGGGATCCTCAAGTTTAGTGTAGATTTCCAAGCTTGACCAAAAATGGTAGAATTGTCAGAATCCGCGATCTAGTTTAGTGTCCTTATACTAGATGTATCTAGATGGTGAATGAATTCAGGTGGAAGAATATGAGCATTTCTGCTACCAGACCGAGCATCCATCCCGATGCGAACCTTCATGCCCGCTCCAACTTTCAAAGCTTGTCCGGAACAGATGAATTCCATAAAATTCAAAACAGCGCGCCAAATTGATGATATAGTAGATTTGTCCCAGCTGGGGCTCCTGATCCAATCATCGCTACATTGCGGGTGGATGTACTTTTTTGCGACCACTTATGTCCAAAGATATTTTGTGGAGAGGATCTGTCATCCCATTTTAGTTGCAATGTCCTTGGCAAAGCAAGCCAAATTCTTCATTTCTCGGCCTCCCCATTTCTTTGGTAAAGCAACTTGATCCCATTTTATCCAAGCAAAAGGACTATGATCATTGTCACCTCTCCGAGTAGCTTGCAAGCACAACTATTGAATTCCGGAGATAATTCCTTTTGGGATCCAAGCCAGTGACATCCAATAAACAGGAATAGCCTCTAATACTTATTTGATAAGAACAAGGCGCCCTACCCGAGATAACCATCGATGATGCCAGATATTTATTCTTTTTTCAACCTTGGCTACCAGGCATGTCCAATTTGCAATTCTATAGTTGTTGGGTTTGAGGCAAAAACCAGATACCTAAGTACTCCTTCAAATGGTAGGATTGTGTATGGAAACCTTTGTAGAGCATAGTCAATTTCAACCTGTGAACATCCAATAATGGTCAGTGTAGACTTCTCTTGATTGCTGACCATCCTTGTGGCTTTGCAAAATAATTTAAGAATGGTATTGAACACTGAAGAGTCACTGATCTTGCCATTCAAAAAGATGAGGACATCATCCACAAATAATAGATGTGACAAAATGATGTTATCTGCTATTTTGACACCTTTAAGTTTGCCCTAGTTCTTATCTTCGATGATTAATCTACTCAGACCATCCATTAATAATGGAAAGAGTAATGGTGATAAAGGGTAGCCTTGCCCTAGTCCACATTTTGCATGAAAGAAGTTGGAAGCAGACCCATTGATGAGGATACTATATGAAACAGTGGATATCCATCACATTATCCAATTAATGAAAACATGAGGGAATCCCAAATGAGTTAGTAACATCCTCAAGTACAACCAATTGGTTCTGTCAAAAGCCTAAATCAATTTTGAATATCATGCCCTTCAGATTTTTTGTTTTCAGAGAGTGCAATCCTACCTGTGCATACCTATAGCTTCATGGATTTGACGATTTTCTAAGAAGGAAAATTGTTCCTCTGATATATGCTACGAAAGGATAGGCTTAATGCGATTTGCAATGATTTTTTCCATACCCTTGTAGATATAATTACAAAGGGAGATGGGTCTAAAGTCATTGAAGGATTTGGGCATGTCAGATTTGGGGATTAGGGGTAATAAAGGTTGCATTGAAAGCATCATACATTCGGCCATTCACCCGAGATTCCTCAATGACCTTGAGAAGATCATGATCAATCAGATCAAAGAAAGCTAAGTAGAATTCCACAGGCCAGCCATCTGGGCTAGGGCTCTTATCTTTCTTAAACCATTTAAGCAAAACTTCCAGGTCGCCCATAGTCACTGGCCCAATTAATTCCTCAACTACCACCTCATCTACAAAACAGGGAAAAAGTCTTGCAATATTTAGGATTTCTGCCAGTGTGGTCTCCTCAGGTGCTTTAAATAATTGCCTAAAGTGTGAGATGCCCAAATTTGCAAGACCACTAAAAGATTGAATAACTGAACCTTGATCATCTTCCAATACCCAGATCACGTTGACAGCTTTTCGGCCCTTGGAAAACTGCTAATTGGTATTCTCGTCTCCAGATTGTAAACAAATGGCTCTACTCTTAAGCCTCCAAGTTTCTTCCTTATCCTTCAAAATCCCGAGTCTCTCTGATTCTAGATGAATAATTTGAGATTTTGCTTCTATAGTTGCATATCCATTGTTGACTAGATCTTCTAACCTATGAAGTTCATCCTCAATGTTTTTGAAAGTTTCTTCTTCCTTCTTTTTCTTGGCCTTTGCCCAATCTATTGTCCTTTTCTTTAGTAGGTTCATGTTTCTGGCAAAAAGTTCAAACACTAGTTGGCCTTCAATCAATGGGTTTGCTTGCCAAGTTTCTTTAACAATACGATGGTATTCTTCATCTCTTAACCAAGTTGAGTTGAATTTAAAATGAGCCTAGACACTAGTAGGCCTTCAATCAATGGGTTTGCCCGCCAAGTTTCTTTAACAATATGATGGTATTCTTCATCTCTTAACCAAGTTGAGTTGAATTTAAAATGAGCCTTGGGCTTTGGGGATAAACATGAAATTTCTAAATAGATTGGCAAGTGATCCTAGATGCCTCCCGACCCAACCCATTGTCGGATCATGTCAAATTTATTCATCAGAGATTCCTTGATAAGAAATTGATTGAGCCTTCTGGTTAGCATGGCATCCCCAATTCTCCGATTTCGCTAGGTCGGTTGAAGTCGCAAAACAAGTATGTCAATTAGATTATTAGTCTCCAACGTCTGGACGAAGAAGTCCGAGAGGTTGTCTATCTATGCATGATTGCCCCAAGATTTTGCATGTCCCATCGAGAAGTTGAGGTCACACCCAAGGATTATGTATCTTCCATTAATAATGAGGATCGCATGAGGGATTCCCAAAATTCTACACGATTGTGGCAAGGTCCATAGATATTAACAATTTTGATATCCATCCCTAGTTCTTTTGAGAAAATATCCACCATTAGGACTCCTTCCCTCCCCCATACATTCAAAAGCTTCATTGATTTACAATACACACCTATAGCAATGCCACCTGATCTAGCTTGTACATCTAAGGCGTAGAAAGTCCGGCCCGATCATAGTGCCTCCATAAGCGAACAAATGAGTGTGCTGCTCCCGAGAGTCTGCCAAAGGAAAATCACATCTACCTTTTCTAATTCTAACAGTCTTATAAGGGCCAGTTTCTTGGCAGCCAACCGGGTTTCGGTTGCCTCTTGCTCTAAGAACCCCTTCAAGTGATAATTATTTGCCTTCAGTTACATCCATACCTGTAACGCCTTGGGGCATTTGTGACGGGCGCTGGTCGGGTCACCGCGCACGATGGGCGCGCGAGTGGATGACGGGCGGGCGCGCACGATAGGCACGTGCTACGGATAGCAATGCGACGATATGTTAGACATGCGAGCGAACGACACTTGCACTTATGCACTAAGTGTTGAGCGTTTACACCCGCATTGGAAGGAGGCTTGCGCAAGGTGTTGGATACCTATACCAATAGGTTTCATATTTCATGATTGGCAAATTCAAATGTCAAATATGCTCTGCTTTGCTGATACAAAGATACCATATTTCCAAGAGAGACAAGGTGTGTACATAGCTTCATGTTTACTAAATTTTGATGGATGGTCCAACAGTGTAATCTGGATCATGCCATGTTTCAATTTTCTGTTGTAGAATAGAGAAAGAAGTCTGTCCAAACTGTTTAATCTTGGCAGACCAATAGTTAGGCAGAGAAACTAAGGTTCCCAACTGCTTAATCTGGGGCCTTGGAAGCAATAAGGGTAGTGCTAAATAGGAAATCAAAAGAAAAAGCCAATGGAAAAGAAAAGGCACATAAGGTCTACAAGTCCAAGTGCACCCTCCAAGAAGAAACAAAAAATGCTAGGCAAGTAGATGGGTAGGTAGAGGGGGTTGCAGAAGTGGTATTCCTTTCAAACTGAATCTGTCAAGATAAGGAAAACAACACAATGGAGCATGTCTAACTTCCTTTTTTCCCTATTTTACACTCATTACTAACATCCCTACACCAATTGTGTTTATGAAAGAATTCAAGGTTTTATGTTGGTTCTGGTTTCCTTTAAGAGCCACATTTCTTGTCTAAAATTCTTTTCATTTTGATCTACTCCCTAAGCTAAGTGGTTTTCAAATAAACTTAGTGATATCACCCTCATTCACCTTTTCCCTCCATATTAACCCCTAACTTCTATTATCTAAATTCCCTATGTCACCCTTTCCCTACTATTATAACACTATGGTGTATAAACCCCAAGCATTCTATAAATATCCCCCCCCTTGGCATTATAGCCATATGTTCACTACTACGGAATCAAATTGACATCTGGTCAGTTTAAGAACCCCAAGCCTTACCTCTTTTCCTCCTTCAGAAATCATTTAACCTATTCAACCCTTCATCTGCTTAAAAACCTTGTAAAATACCCATTTTCACCCTTAACCCGCTCAAACGGCAAAATTACATGAAAAACCCACCTTTTCGGACTTATCCAAAGTTTTGGAGCTATGCGCAATTTTATAAGAAATACATTGAAAAACAATATAAATCCGCCAATGTTCCAAAGTCCTGTCGGGCACGAATTTCATGAAAAATAAATATTTTATTGCCTGCCCGACGATGTATCGTTCGAACAAGTTATTGACCCGCTGACCGTCCGATCGGGCGCCTTTCATCCAACGGCCACATGCATATCGGACCGGCCCCGACGTCCGTAAATTACCTTCCGATATCTGTCATAGGGTGACGTCAGGCCTCTGCCACGCGTCACCCCCACAGCGTATCGGAGCCCCCTTTGACAATTCCGCTCCCGTATGGAAGGCGGTGCGATACCATACCACCTACGGTTTCCGGTCTTCGCCAACCCGCCTTGCCAACATCACTGCCAGCATCACTGCTACGTCATCGCCGCGTCAACGCCCTCGTCCGCCATTGCTCCACTTGTCTGCCACCTCACCGTCCTCGTGGACCACTCTTAAGCCGCCACGTCACCTGATGACGTCAGGCTGACGTCATCCAACCTTGACCACACACGATGACGTTATGCTGACGTCATCCAAAAAAAAGCGCCAATGTTCCAAAAAATCCATATTTTGGCCAAAATTTCGCGTTTTTTGCACTTTTTGCAAAAACAACTGTTGTGTCTTTTGCATGCATTTTACGTCCAAACTCACGCCAACCTGCTGAATTCGACCTGGAGGCCATCGGCGCGCCAATCCACCTGCATTTGTGACCAGGACTGTCAGTGTACCAGGTATTTATCCCTGTGAATCCTCTCTGCGCCTGGTTTTGTCTATAAATCGCCTAAAGTAACTTAAAACACAGAAAAACATATAAACTGACCGGCGAATCCCCTGTGCCTAGTTCCATTTGCAAATTATAAGGTCGAAATTCACCGGCTAAGCCTTGTTTACCAAAGCTTTCGCAAAACCTGCATTCTGTTCGCGCAATCGTGAACAGGGAACCCAAACTACACCAAATTACTGTGAAAGAGTCTGTTAAGGACAAGTATTTGCCCTTTTAGTGCTTTGTGAGTATTTCAATTGCTGCAATTGACCCTTTTGTCCTCTGTTTCTCAATAAATCACCTCTCCTTTCAAGAAACACTCTTTTCTGTTATTCTGCACAGTAACACTAATTTACATATAAGCAGAGTTTTAAAGTAACCATGGATACACCAGTAGCACCTGTGACCCTCAATGTTGCCCCTTTAAATGCCCCTAAGAGAGAATTGGAGTGGAAGGCATTAACAGATTTGGATTATCAAATCTCAGAGGAAATGCTAATGCACAACAAGTTCCACATCCACCTGTTAAATGAATTAAAGATTAAACATGAGACTGGAACAGATGTATTAGGCATTTGGGATTCCTTCCTCCCAATCTTCAAGCTTCCTCAGGTCAATCCATTTCCTGACCTAATTCACCTGTGTGCTGATGGTTATGATACCACTCAGAGGGTTGTGCTTCACCCTTCAGGCTCAGTTGTTTTCTATATTACCCCTGAGGCCATCAGAGAGATGCTGCAATTCAAAACTGAAAAGAAATTGGTTCCTTTATCTTTGATTGATTTGATAAAGCAAGGAGCTAAGATGACAGATGCTCAGATCACCAAGCTGAACCAACTATATATTGATTCTGATACTGTGGAGTACCCTCCCATTTCTCATGTTTACCTAAACCAATTGGGCAGGGACCTTGTAGATATGATCAGTCCCATTCTGGGTTATAACTCAATTGAGTATGTTGATGAAACTGTGCTGGTGATGATGCTCATGTTTTGCCCTAGCAAAACTCCAATCTGCTATGACTATGCCACCTATATATCAGACAAAATGCATGAGCAATTGATGAACCTATCAAGGGAAAGAGTGTTCAGATACTCCTCCTACATCTACCACTTGATTTTATACTATCAACATGAGAAATTTTCTTTTGCTATGAAAAGAGTGGATGCTCAAGGAAATCCAAGGTCAGTAGTGTATTGGACCTCTGCTATTCACTGCATATCCTATTGTCCATACACTTACTGTGAGTTTATAGACCTTTTTATCCACCCAGCCATGTCTCTGCTCTTGAGCTCACCTCCTCCAAGACTAACCGATGAGATGCAGAGGGTCCTTCAGTTGTCCAAGGCATACTGCATTGGGGATTGGTATTTTTACCAAAATCACATCGTTATTAGAATATACGGTTGTGAGTTACCCCCATACAGACTGCCCAAATATGTGCCTATGAGGTTGTTTGCCCTTGAATACTTCAGGCAGTATGGGAATGCTGATGTGAAGAATTTTTCAGGCAAAGGCAAGAAAGCACGGCTGAAGGTAAGAAACTAATTGGGCCACTTTATTTATAACAAAAGGGAGGAAGGCTGGCAAGAGGCAGAAAGAATGCTAGAAGGCCTTGGCTTAAAGACCAGCTTCCTCTGGAAACATTATGACCCCAATCACTTCATAACCTTAAGAAGGGTCAAGTATAGGCTGTCCAGTTATGGACATATGAGGTTGCCCCACATAGAAAAATATGCAAATCAAATAAAATGGAAGAGAGGCACCTTAGAGGAACCTGTCACACAAGAAGAATTAAATGAAAGAGCACGAAGAAATCTCCTAAAAATGGCTGACTTAGAGCTTTCTGCACAGGTATTTGCTCTTACAAGCACTCAAGTAGGAGCAGCTACCTCATCCTCCACAGCACATCAGAAGGCATTCAAAGCTACAGATCAAACCTCTAGCAAAGGTAAGGAGAAAGAAATGGAGCTAGAGCAGCCACTTCAGGAAGAGGTACAACAGCAGGAAGTACAGCAACAACAACAGGTACAACAACAAGAAAAGGAACAGCCAGTCCAAGAAGAGCACACAGCAGAGGCCCCAATTGTCACTGAGCAGCAGCCACCACAAATTGTGCCTCCTAGGCAAGAAACAGGAGCTGAAGCTTCAG
>APFE031758592.1:0-10338 GCA_000404065.3 Pinus taeda | reverse complement strand
TTGGGTTGAATATCTTAAGATCTAAAATATTGGGTTATTGTTTCAAAAGCTCGATCTATATGAAAGTGAAGTGGAAAGCGAATCTGTGAAGAGTGATCTCTCGAGCGTTGCAGCTGCGGAAGTGCGGAGGCGCCACAGGAAACGCCACATAGGCGCCACCAAAGGTGCAGTGCAAAGGCGCCATAGAAGGCGCAGTGCGAAGGCGCCACAGAAGGCGGAGTGCGGAGGTGCCACAGGAGACGCCATAGAAGGCGCAGTGCGAAGGCGCCACAGAAGGCTCAGTGCGGAGGCGCCACAAAAGGCGCAGTGCAGAGGCGCCACAGGAGACGCCACAGAAGGCGCAGTGCGAAGGCGCCACAGAAGGCCTAGTGCGGAGGCGCCACAGAAGGCGCAGTGCGGAGGTGCCATATGAGACGCCACAGAAGGTGCAGTGTGAAGGCGCCACAGAAGGCGCTGTGCGGAGGCGCCACAGAAGGCGCAGTGCGGAGGCGCCACAGAAGGCGCAGTGCGGAGGCACCAAAGGAGATGCCACATAAGGAGCAGTGCGAAGGTGCCACAGAAGGCACAGTGCGGAGGCGCCACAGAAGGCGTAGTGTGGATGCGCCACAGAAGGCGCAACTGCGAAGGTGCGCAGTGCCACAGAAGGCGCAGCTGCGGAGGTGCGCGGCGCCACAGAAGGTGAAGTGCGTAGCGATGCAGGCCAGAGAAAAGGAAATTATGTATCTGTCTTAAGATCTTTTGTTGACTGATTTTTTTTGTTGATAAGGTGTTCTGGGTTTACTTTACTGTTATTGTGGATCTGGTTATTTGGGTGACTTACTGGTACTTGATGATCATTTGATGTTTATGGATCCAGTTTGAAATTTTTTGAAAAGTGGTCCTTGAAAGAAAAGAAGTAGGGGGTTGTAGCTCCCTTCCAGGAGAGACTGGAAAACGAGAGAGAGTTGTAGCTCTCTTCAGGTTGCAGCTTGCGTAGTGGTAAAGGACTGCACCAGTACAAGACCATTGTAAAAGGAGTTTCTAATTTGAAAGAAGATAGAGACATATTGCAGTAGGTGGTTTTCACCCACATTGGGTTTCCACCTTATATCTGGTGTTCTTTGATGTGACTGTCTGTTTTTCTTGTTCATGCTCATTATTTTATGGTACTGATATGCAAAAATAATTCAAAGTGTAAATAAGGAATATTTGTTAAAAGAACTAGATAATATTGATTCACCCCCCCTCTCAGTATTATTTTCAACAATTTGGGTACCTATTTATGAGGTGTCTAACATTATCTCACATCACAAGCCATAATATCCCATGTGCAACATCTTAATGAGGGTAGAATGCAATCCAAAATTATCGCCACTATCCTCACTATGGACTCGTTGAAGTATAGTATTTATATCAAGGTAGTCAATGCAACATTGTAGGGTTCTATCATAAACGTTCTTGCACTGGGCACCATTCTCCATAATAGGGAATTGACCTTAGCACCATAAACAAAGTAACCAATCCTTTAACGGAGTCTAGGAATATAACTTATTCAAGCATTTTGGATAATAACCTAAAGAGAAGTGTGAACTCAATGTAATTCATAATTGGATTGAAAACTAATTGTTTCTATTATAGAATGCATTAAACAAAAGGTGAGCCATCCATTATAATGAAATTATGTGGCTTAAGGGTTGTCACACTATATAGAATTCCCATTTTATTATTTTCCTTTAGTGCCATGTAGTTTTATTTGAATTCCTTCTGTTTCATAAGGAAAACCCCTATTAATCCTTCAATCATATCTCCTCTTAAAGGTCTACGAAAATATAATGACTCCCGCCTTTTTCAAAATGTTCAGTATTTCCACATAATATCTTGAGGAAACATGACATCACTGACCATCACTAGCCAATAGTGGTAGCTTTCTTCTAAACTCGGTTACTGAGTACATTTTTTTTTCCTCCTCTAGGAAGAAAGGATTCAATAGTCATTTTTCTAGCGTATAGGATGACTCATTTCTTTGAATTCGTTCCACTACTTGATAAGGAGAAACCCCATTTAATCAATTAATCATATCTTATCTTAAAGGTTACTAAAAAGTGACAATGGCCCTTGTTTTTTGGAAGTGTTTAATATTCCAACATAATATCCCTAGAACAAAGGACATAAATGGCCATCACGAGTCCTTAGTGGCTTTCCTCTAAAATTTTTTGATTGTGTAAATGCTTTTCCCCTGCTTAGTGAGGAAAAGCTCTGATAGTCATTTTTCAAGAGTACAAGATGACTCTATTTCTTTCGCATTTAAACCCTTTATCCTCTTATGGAAAATGAACCAATTCCTCTTTAACAAGTCTACTCGTAGGAACTTTCCTTATATTCCAAGGTTCTTTGTCCTATTATGTAAACACAATTGCAAAATTTAAAGTAGGGAAATCAATTCATCAAAGTTATTTGATATTTTTCCAAGGGATAGAAAATAGTTCTATGTTTATTATTACATATATTTTCTAGTATTCTCGATATGTTTCTTTTGGTAGCCTTGATTATATACTCCCATAAATGATACTTGCAACATTTTTAAATAGATATCCTATTAATTTTCCTTCATTTTTTATTTTAAGATCCATATTCATCTTTGTCAAAGTATTCGAAACCAATATGCTCTTAAAAATAAGATATTGAAAACCATCTAACTGAATGAATGCCCATGCTCAAAAAGTTAGAACTCCTAAAAATGTCATCCATGACTAGTGCCTTGAAATTAAAAAATACATCTTGACTACCATCTTATAATGTGAACTATCGTTGGCATCTACATAGTAAAGTTTGCAACCAAGAAACAAAAAAAGTATTGTAGTTTGCCAATGTTTCAGCTTAAAATTGGAGCAAACAAAATTTATACCATATCATTTTGGGCTACAATATTTAGACATATGAAGCAAGCATTAATCACTAGAAATAATTCCTTCATTCACTTGAGAAGAAACATTGATAATGGAAAATAAAGAAACTTTAAAAGGAAAAAATAATGAACTTACAGTAACACTGACGTTGATACCAATTGAAACAATTTGCTTTACAGATGGAGTGCACTATGTTGTTGCTGGAATCTTAATGTATACAGTGTGTCTTTTGAATCTTTTGTGCAACCACTTAGTAGTGTCAAAAATCATTCTATCTCAAGTACGAAACTAGGGAGACTTCAACAGAAACATAAGTGATTGTCTGGGGGAGAATTCAACAGAAACATAACTATCTGCTCCTCCAATTGCATCATAAATGGGATCAAATAATTTGCATGCATATTGGATATATTTTATTACAAACTCCCTATAAGAGTCGTCAACTCCTTTTTCCCTCATTAATAAGTTTCTTGTGAAATAACATAGTGATTTTCCAAGAGATGCATGATACATATATCTGAACAACTTTCAGAATGAAACTTTTGAGTTAGGAAAAAGGTAGTTTGATTGATGTTGCTTAATTTCTTGGTAACAACTTAGCATTTAAAGATAATATTCATCATCGTCTACTAGAAGGTTATTTCATCATTTTCATTAGATATACACAATAGATCAAGGTAGACCATTACAATGCTATCATGTTAAATTGATAGGTTAAAAATCACTATACAGTGCAAGCTACCAAGACTCCGAAAAACCCAAACCCATGAAGAATTTCCTTTCATCGTCATGTAAAATACATGGTATTAATTAGCTAGCCTCATGCCCAATTGAAATTACTTTTTCTTATTACTTTGGGTTAGATGATACACCAAAATTTCTCTTTTATGGGTCAACTAAGAGAAAATTGAGTTCAATGTGATGGTCATGTGGTCACTATATTAGTGTTCAAACTCAATGGATATTGGAAATTTATTTACCAACATTTGACTTTTCTTTCTTTCAAAATGATAGTTAAGAAACTAAATGGTTGACTTGGCCATGGTATGGGTGCATATGTTTCTCAACCACAATTAATTGATGTTATATAAAATCATATTATTATAATTTGTTGCATGTGGTAGTACCACACATGTGAAATTACCAAGACTGGTAAGTTGTACATAGAGGGTGATGGTAGCCAGCATGTTGGTCTCAAGGGGCAGGAAAACAATGTTATCTTTTGGGATTCCTAGGAAAGTCTCTCATTTTTTAGAGGGTGTCAAAATCAACTATAGTATCACTACTACACAATATCGGTAGTTAGACATTTATTCAAGAAAAAATTATTGTTTCTTTAAAGGGTGCTAGATCAATGGAAGAGCACTTGCCTTTTAGATAGGAGGTTGGTGGTTCAATTCCATTGTGTCCTAACGTGAATTAATCAATGATATTGTAGTTTATTTTTAATTAAATACTTTATATACTGATTTATTTCAATGAAGAGATATTTTGGTTTTATTATTTTATATTGTCTCTAAAGAGAAAACACCTAGGATTAAAGATACATTGTCTCTATAACGACAGTATGTCATTAATCCCAAATATTGTCTCTAGAGAGACAAAAGAGAGATTGTCCCCTCAAAAACAATAATGTTTGTCTTACATATTGTCTTTATAGAGACAATTGTTTAAGACAATAATTTGAGGCACTCACTTAAAGACAATACAAAAGTTTTTCTTGGTCTCAAATTAAGAAATTTACCCAAAAATTGTCTCAAAATCCCCCTCTATTTATTAGTGCTACCTTAACATGGGGGGTTAAATTTCAAGAAAGTTGACACAGCCTATCTCATTTATTTTTTCATATGGATTTAAAATCCATATAATTTGAGAAATCATGTCAAACTTTAAATGCATCAAACCTCATGCAATTTTGGCCACTATCCATCCTAGATTGGATCACTAAAAGATGGGTCTACCCAGAAAATGCACATTTTTTAACAATTTTGGTGGTTTTGGGGCTTTCCCTATTGTTTTGTTCCTTCACTAATTCTAATCTTCAAATGGCCATAACTTATCATTTTTGAGGATTTTCGAGAGTGTGATATATAGTTGGAAAGGTCTTGGTGAGGAATATCCAACTATACTATCTATTGCTTATTAGGACATCAGATCCTTGTGAAAAGATCAATAAATGTCACAACTCTTTTTAGTTCACTTGATGAGAGCATGCAAGAGATTCAACTGTCATATTGTTTTCCTTAATCCATGAATAATATTGTTACTTCCTTAGGCATCCCTTTGACACTAATGACAGTAGTTTTCATCTATGAAAACATTATATAAAGCATGCATTCCATGTGCAATGCTTGTTGTTTCATTTTAGGAGAAGTGAGATTTATTTAAGGAAATTTTGGAGTAATCATAAACTCTATCAAAGTCAAAGTAAGCCAATAAAGGTAATCTAAGGAAAGAATTTTCAAGGCTTGTGAAATTTGAATCGGTGAATTTTTTTGGGATTAATGGTTTTAAACCCAACATTTTTTCTAATGGGCAAGCAAGGACCATTACTTAGGAGTAACTGTGAAATGGGATTAATTGTGGGAGACCAAACCCGATGAAATTCATTTAGTTTAATGTGTGTTTTAAGTTGTTCCTATGGCATAAGTAATAAAATTGGCTAAATATTCCCTACATTTATGCTTAGATCCCTAGCAGTTGATGTATTTGTTATATAGACCACGAATATCCTTACTGAGCCTAAGTTTTATTCTTTGGGTAACCTCGTTCCTAGTTGAAAAAAATAACCATTGACAGGAAGGGGTTTTTCAATTAATTGTCGATCAATTAGACTATTGTCTATATCTAGTAATATGAGGTGAGCATATCAATGGCCTAGTGCTTGGTTAACCAAATCTATTTCTTAGTTAACTAAACCAGAAGGCAGTAAGAATTAGGGTATGTTAATGAAAATTCCTTCAACTATATTATACCACAGTTATGGATTATTGAATTATATTTTTTCGAGGCTCAGTGGTTGGTTTATATAAATGTCAACTAATAGAGAGGAGAATTTTGTTAGACACTGGTTTATCAACTCGATTTCTCTCAGGTAAAACATAGGTGGTGTTATGCGACTTGATGGTTGGTGGCCTAGTTATAAGGAAAGGAAGATGAAAATATAATTTTTGTCAAAAGGGATCACTTAGTGATTTTCCTATATCTAGATGAATTCATTTCTTTAACCTAGCTCTAGATCACATGGGTTGGTGGTGGAAAGACCATAATATTTGTGAGATATGGATAGAGAGGTTAAGATCCCAAAACATGACTTTTCATAAAATGGATCCATAATTCTTTAACTAAATTTTATTGGTTATCACGGACTTAACCTTTCATGCTTCCAATTAGAATCCAGATGTTTTCAATGTTGGTTATTGGTAGTGTGCCCTTTATTTTTTATGTTTCCACTGATTAACTGAACCTAGATCTAAAATTCAAGAGATCTAGAAATGTAGAGCTTTGGAAAAGTACCCCATTTTGATAAACCCAGATTTAAATGCTAGTAGCTAGATAGCATGGCTCATCTCATGGCTACTTACATGTCATGATGATGCAGCATGCTAACATAGCTCGAAAAATTAGAGGATGTGACATGTTGACCTAGCATGTTGATGTGGCATGTTGACATGGCATGTGAACATGGATCCACTATCAGTTAGGATTTTATGTGATATTTGAGTTAGATACATGATGTGGAATCCACGGTATCGAAATGGTTGACTTATTAACTTAGCAGAAGTTTGAAAATCCAAAATTTCTTATAATTTGTTCTTATTAAGAAAAATCTAGTTGTGGATAACACTTGTATCAAATTTATTAGTTTTTGGACTATTAGGTGCTAGGACCCTATACATATGTCTATATAATCTAAATGGTAAGGATCTAGATATTATTAGTTTCCATCTCTATTAGTTTCTCTTGCCCTAGAACAAAATCCGTTTATAGAATACGTTAACACAAAATTTATATAAAATTAGCCTTTATGAAAAACCATGATCCAAATGTGATGCGGCATTTGAAAATTCCATCCTTTATAGGTGGTGTGCCATAATTCTAACTTGTGGGTAGATGACCAACAAATTTTGACAATGCATTTGATGATGTGGTGAAGAGTGGTGGTGATAGTTTGAGGGACTGCCACATGTTAGCCACATGTCCACAATATGGATGTTGATTGGATATGAATTGAAAAATTCATCTAAGGGCCAACTTTACACCTAGAGTTTGAAACTATGTAAAATTTATGTCATTTGAAAGACCTCAATGAGAAGAAGATGACAATAAATTTAGAAACGAGGTTTAAGACGATTTTGGAAAAAAACATTTTGATAATTCACCTCCATAATGTCATCTTGGCAATTGGGTATGTTACATGTCCCTCTTTTGTTTATACAACCACTCCACCTTCTTTCTAACCCTTGATGATCCACTAGTTGACCTCTTAGAAGTAGATAAATGTCAGAATATTGACCTTTTTTATCATTCTAATGAAAAGTGGGTAAAAAGGAATATATGTAAGAAGTATACTTTTTTTTTTTATGTGTATGTCCCGATTTGGCATGCTCAAGTAAATTTAAAGGAAGTGATGCGAAGTCTTAGATCTCATAAAGACTATACTACCAACTCTTGAAGAAATAACCTAGGAGCCTCCTTATGAGTAACCTTAAAAATTTCTCCATGATTTATTAGGAATTTCAATCCCCCATATCTTGAAGTTGGTTGGTTACATAAACCACAAAAAGGTAACATTCTTAATAAAAACTGGCAACCCCTTAAGTAATTCATTATTGAGTCATTATAAATACCATTGTTATGTCCATGCAATGTGTAATTTTGAAATCATGGTAGCCAATGGAGGTATGATGAAATGTGACCATAGTTATAAAAACGTGAAAATACAAATGAGGGACTATTTTCTCAAATAAAAAATGTTTGTCATTGAAATGGGATGATGTGAGATATTTATCGTAGTAGAATGGTCACAAACAATAGGTCCACTTATAATGGTTTTGAAGGTTATACATAAAATTCATTAAGGAGGATCATAAAATAACTTCAACTATCTCTAGTCCAACTCCTTGGAAATGATTAGTGCTTGCCAGATGGAAAATATCTTAAGGAAAGGTCACAAACATTAGGTCCACTTACAGTGGATTTGAAGGTTATACATAAAATTAATTAAGGAGGCTCATAAAAAAGCTTCAATTGTCTCTAGTCCAACTGCTTGGAAATATTTAGTGCTTGCCAAATGGAAGATCCCTTGAGGAAAGGTCACTTCTGAGCTAGTCTTGAATTTAACACCATCCAAGTTATGGATCACTATTAAGAGGAAATTCACCCTGATCTGTAGTTGGTTTTAGAAATGAATTAGTAGGTATTTTCAATAGCCCATGCCTCATTATTATGGTTAATATGATCAATGTATCCCACTACTTCCATGTATTCAACTACCTAATGTGGATCCTTAATAATATCTTTTGGCAGAAAATAATGTAACCTAAGAAAATATCATTCAAGGACTATTGGAGGGTAGCATGATATGTCCTAGTGATAGTCCCTACTCATCCCTAGTCACCATGGCAATAAAACAAGGAAAGTAGTGCATGTTGACCAACTTTTTTGTTCTTAATAAATTGACAACCAACCATTGGTAACTTGGTGGATGAGATATAGATGACAATTTATTCACTAAATTAAGGTTTTGATCTAGGTGTCCTCAAATTTAGATGAAGGAGGTGGACATGCCATTAATAGGTTCAAATGAAGTTGTGTAATCATTAGGGATTCTCCCCTTTGCAATGTCCAAGTCCAACCTTACTTTTGGAATATAGAATCCATCAATTTTATGGCTTAGACAAATTTGGATAATTTTTTAGGTGTTTTATTTGATAAAATCTGGTAATGTCAATTGTTTCATTAATCAAATTCAATTATATATAGACATGTACACACAATATGTTGGTTTAGAGAATATATCAACCACACACCAATCTAGGAAATAGATCCTAAGTACTAGGAACAAACTCCTTAGTAAGAATCGCAATTGAGGCATGTAGGAGTTAGATTTTCCAACACCCACCCCCCCCCCCCAGATGACTACTTGTCTAAATATCAATCTGCAAATATACATCTAGTCCGAGGTCTTCGTAATCTACACCATGTACTTGTTTCATGCAAATTGTCGGTTCATATAAGGAACAACATACGTTGGAATGCCATGGATTACCCAACAGCTCAACTACTAGTCTATAGGAAGTCCTTTCACATACATGGTCCATCTAACCTCTTGATGAACTCCCCCTAAATATAAAATTTCACCTCATGGAGTTGAAAATCAATATGGCCCACCCAAGTGTATCAATCCAGCATGACACACTCTTCTAGGGTGTTAAAATTATCTTACAGAGGGAACACATAATAAAGGGTATGCATGCCTCTATGGGTCATACAACAGGTACATTCAACATTTCAAGGCCACAACCTAACCATTACAAAGCAATCTATGACATGCAAATTTGCTATAATTACAATGTATGACTCATAATACATCATGCATCTATTCCACAAAGTCACACTAATTCACACAAACTCAATTGTCCATCATCCTCCAATCTCTGATGCTGCTTGTGCACTTCATCTTTTGATCACATCCTAGGCATCTTTGTCTTTATCAATTAAATATTAGAACTCCATGAACATGTCATTTGCTAGAATAGCCAATTCTAACAAAAATAACTTCATATTGAGGTGGCTAATCTCAATATCTATATTAATTTATATTCCAAAAAATACTTCACCAAAAAGACATTTACCCAAGTATGCACAAACAACCATGCTTCTCCCATCAAATCAAACATAAAGTTGTTCTCCTCCCTAAACGAAGAACGTTGTTGCTGGGTTCTTTCCTCAACAACAGAAGCCCTTGCCTTTGCATCTCGCTCACCAGCATGATGAGCACATTTACCACCACAACCGGCCACTCTCCTACACATTCAACTGCTCACCACGCTGCAGCTGCTCTCCATGCTCAACAATGAGCAATGATTCCCATGGCCTCTAAAGCAAAACACATAGTTGCATATTTGGTGATGCACGTTGCTTCACCCTGCACCACAAGTGACCTCAACTCCTCAATCATTAACACTCAACTCTCTTTCCTACTAGTACGCAGCCTCCAACAACTTGATCTTAATTACATACCTGCACTGAGCACACCAGGTGCTGGCTTTGTAATCCCTCTGGCACTGCTAGGTTAGGCCATCCAACTCTTCTATGAGGATCTTCACAATTCTAACCGTGCCCGTCTCCATCTGGATTCCTCCAATGACCCCACCAATTCTCAGAATGTTGAGTAACAAGTTTCCACTTAGGGATCGAAGGGTTAGGGTTTTGTCATGGAGAATGGGAG
>APFE031758584.1:4992-29815 GCA_000404065.3 Pinus taeda | reverse complement strand
ATTCTACACATTGGCAAAGTACTTATTTTATATGATTACATTTGTGTAAAAAAATTATGCACATACAAACATAACAAACAACCAACGGAAAACAAGAGCACAAAAAAAAGTACATAGCATAAACTAAAGTCACATACATTTAAAATTCTATGATCATAAAACCTCAATTTGTAAATTAATTTTTAAATTCTATGTTTATTTTGTTTGTATTTTATCATCATCACGAGGGACTTCTGATATATTTTAAATTATCATTGAATGATTGTGGTTTGAAAAAATATCATTGTCATAGTCACTTGTGATGTTGTGATTGTTTGTATTGTTGAAAAGTATATATTGATTAAAACCAATCATGAAAACATGTTATTCTCACACTTAAAAAAAATGGTGATGATGCTTACAAAGAAAATCCACAGCCATCTATTTTCGTCATATTATAACAAGTTATAAACTCCACCCATTCTATATCATAACAGATTAATTAACTAATAAATTAGTTATTTATTTTGTTTAAAGTGGCATTATTCATTCATTATTAATATCAATTTATTTAAAACAAATTAATAAATTTATATATTCTTGTTAAGTTGGAAATGTTTTTATATTAAAATTTTAAGTTAATTACAATAAAATTTTAGAAGTTTTTGAATGAATGGTTTATATTTATATATGAAGTTTTCTTTAAAATATTAATATTTGTAAGTGAGGGAGGAGGAGAATGGAGAGTGGGGAAAAAATGTTCACTAGGGTTTTAAGCTGCTGCAAAGTTCAATTCGCTGCAATCGAGCTTATGCCTGTTTCTGTTGATCAAACGAATCCTCACAGTGGGGTATTGTTTTTGCGATGGACATCAAAGGAGGACTCAAGATCTATGGCAACCACACTGGAATGGATTCAGGTGATCCAAAGTTGTTGGAAATATATGATCTGTGTAGAGAATTGAGACTCGACTCATGGGTTTTTTATTCCTGGTGGGATCTTTTTCACGCAGTATATTTTATGCATTCTCCCAAATCCACTGTTTTTATTTTTCTTTCTTTCATATTTCGTCGTGGATGATAGCTGAATGGAGATGATCGGTAGAGCTCTGCTAGGGTCTAGATCCGACTGGTCCATGGCATCGAATCGGCTTGCAGCGGATCCCGTCCCGACTGTGCCCGTGATGTATGAAGGTTCATAAGCCCTGGAGAAAAGCCCGTGAAGGTGTCAAACGGGAATCCCAAATGGATGAAGCTGACAACACCCTCATTTACAGAGGATCTATGTAGTCATCATGGCTCTAAAGGTGTATTGCGCTTCATGCGCATATGCCGTGGTCGTGCCTGAGGCCCTAAAGAATGATTAGGCACCAAATATTGGTGTGAAACCTGTGGCTCCAAAGGCGGTGGCCCTGAATGCCAAGGATCCAGCTAAGGCCACTAAAACTGCTGCTCCGAAGGCCGTGATGAATTCTATCCCCATGATCGTCTGCGGGGTCGCAAAGAAAGCCAAAAAGGAGTTTGAATACAGGGAACAGGCAAATAGTTTCCTAAAGGAGCCCACAGAGATCCCATTGCATTATGGTGCACTTGAAGCTACTTGGTCATGGTACCTCTAGACAAAATCAGAACCCTCATCACTGGTAAATCTTTTTTTATTTAAATTTTTTATCAAAGCCCCTTCGGAGATGTCATTATTTATCTGGGTTCATGCAATAGACTGTGTAACGCATTTTAAGAATCTTATCTCAAATCATTTTGGATATCCAATTGGATTACAATATCTAAGTTTTGGGGGCATAGGTCTACAGGATCCCAAACCTCTCACATAATACAATGTTTTACTTGTGTCTCAATTTTGGCACCAGCGATTGGTGCCAAAACTGCTGCTCCAACGGTGGTGGCTCTCAATGCCAAGGATCTAGTTGTAGCCACTTAGACTGCTACTCCGAGGGCTGTGATGAAGTTTACCCCCAGCATCGTCTGTGGGGTCGCAAATTAAGTCGAAAAGGAGGAGTCTGGCTACAGGGAATAGAGAAATAGTTTCCTGAAGGAGCCCATAAAGATCCCATTACATTGTGGCACACAAAAGGCTGCTTGGCCATGCCACCTCCAGACAGAATCAGAACCCTCATCACTGGTAAATCCTTTTTGATTTAAAATTTGTATTAAAACCCTTTTGGAGATGTCACTATTGATCTCGGTTCACACAATAGACTGTGGGATGCATTTGAAAAATATTATCCCAAATCATTTTGGATATCTAGCTAGATTACAATATCTGATTTTTGGGGCCAGAGCTCTCTAGGATCCCAAACCTCTCACATAATACAATATTTTACCTGTGTCTACTATAATACTGAATTTGAGGCTGAGAGGTGGCACAGATTACAACAAAACAAATCATTCAGGAGGAGGCTCTTAGACCAATTCAACCAAAAACACATAAATACATCAGAAGCACAAAAATGGAGGACGTTCTTTCAAGAACATCCTCCAAGGGAAAAATTCACCTTCAGCCTCAACAAAGCAAGCCAGAACTGAACCGGGTACATATATTGTGGAGAAATTGAATCACATCCTAAAATTAAACATAGATATACCATAAACAAATGAGAATTGTAATATTTTGGGAAAACAAGCTATTATCTACCGATTCAACTATTTCTGCATGAAACCCACTGAGCTCTTTCACTGGATTTTCGCAAATGGCTGAGCTCTTTCACTAGATTTTCGCAAAGTGCAGTGCTCACTATGATATTCACCTATGTTCTAAGGGGTTTTTCATTGTAAATTTCCCATCAATAAAGCTTAGAGATATCGTATTACGGGAAGGACCATGGTTTTGGGGATCCATGGGTTTTTTCATCACACCATGGTTTCCAGAATTTGATGCAAATATTATGGTTGTATCTAGGATGCCAATTTGGGTTCATCTACAAAACCTCCCATTACATCTATGGAACCAGCCAAACCTTGTAGGCATCAGCAACACCATTGGGTCACACATTAGAATGGACATACAAAGACTAGAGAAAAGAATTTTCACATTCGCACGAATATGTGTAGAAGTAGATCTCAACAAAGGCTTGTCGACCACATTCAACTGAAGCACAAGCAATGGTGCTAGACACATACACTTGATTATCTAAATACAACATTTAGATGTAGAAACTATCAGCAAACAGGACAGCTACAAAATATGTGCATAAAGCCAAAGAGAACACCTGTGTAAAGAAGAAAATAGAAAAACAGGCCAAGGGATGGAAATTTTCACCACCACGCTCTGATGAGGAGGAAGCTGGTGTGGAACATCCCATATCAATGAGGAAAATCATATGAACAAGGAATAGAAAACACATGAATTACATCCACAATCTTCGATGGACTCACAACTAGTAAACATACCAGACACAATGGATACCCATGGATCCAAATGACTACATACTTTAGACAACTCTAATTCTGATAAAGAAAACCCTCGACCTGAGGATGATACTTCACTTGCACTTATATCTTCGATGCTGATTCAAGGGGAGTGGTGCAAGGTGAAGAAGAAGAAAGGGAGAAAAACATGATTTTTCTCCCCATATGTACATTACTTTTTACAATTTTTCATGAGCCATTAACTAGCCCATGAATGGGTCACAACATCTACAACATATAATTTTGTTTTAATTAATAAAATTAGGATCTTTCTCCTGGAAAAAAATAATATTTGGAATGTTAAATAAGATATAAGAAAATAATATAACCTTCACAAAAACCATTTGAAATACATTTATAATTAATTTTAAAATTAGTTATTTGTTACTAAATTAAAATTAAAAAAAAAACATTTACAATAATAGGAAATTATTTTTTAACAATTAAATAAAACTTTAAAAAAAACTTAAATGTTGCAGAATAATCTATGAGAGTTAAAAAAATTCATATATATATATGATTTTTTTTTTCTATATACATTTATTGAACATTTTATACAACAACCTTATAAATAATTAAATATATGTTAATATGAATTCATGTTTCCAACCAAAACCAAAAGCATAAGACACATACATAATTAGATGTTAAAAAGAATTCAAATTGCCAACAATAACTAACAAGGTGAGATAGAGACACAATTAAATGTTAAAATGAATTCGTGTTGCCAACAATAACCAACAAGGTGAGGTGCTCGACTTTTACATAAGTGTAAATAAATGTTTACATATATCCTCTCGACTTTTACTCATTTACTCTACTCCACGCTGTACCAACGGATAAAGTTAGAACCACAACATCATTATCTTATATTCTTCCCAATGAATGGAGTGAGGACCACAACGGATGGCTTTGTTTGAATTCGTTAATCAAATTACGCCAGCTCCAGTATTTCGGCAACGCCCGTCGTTACTCATTGCCTCTGAGTTATCAGAAAATTCAAGCTCCACAACAAGCCTAATAAGACTATGACTTGTGGATTTTAAACAATTCAATAAAATTGCATATAATTGAGTGGAATGAAGAACATAAGAGATGGTGGCAGGGGTGAGCTTAGGCTACAGGAAATTCGAACAAAGGAATTGGAATTTGCCATTTTCAACTTCGTGCCATGATAGTCTACTTGTTATTGGTGATTATTGGAAGATAGTCTACTAATAAAATAAATTTTTTAACTAATAAATAAAATCATAAAATCATATAGGTTAATAATCATTTTTCATTAAAGTTATATGGATTAATATATTTTAGTAATTAAAAACAATGATTAATAAGTTATATGGGTATAATAATTCTTATTAGTAATTAAAAAATAATTAATTTATATATTTTTTAAATATTTTTAGGTTGGATAATTTGAATGATAAATATATCAATAAAATATTTATTTCAAAGTTTGAGATAACTTATTTTTTTCAATATTTCTAAAGAGTCTTGCAAAATACTACGACTATAAAAAATACAGCTACTAAATAGCTAAAGGTTTTCTTAAGTACAACCAATTAGTTATTGGATTAAAACAATGAGGGAAATCATAAGGAAACATGCATTAGTTATTAGTTACCAATAATATTTTGATCTATAAAAATATATATTAATATATGTATAATTCACTAAATTATAAAATATTTATTAATATTTCTATTATTGACTATATTAACCCCCACAAAATTGTTCCCCTTATTTAATGTAACCTTTGACCACTATAATATCTGATACAATATGTGCCCCTTAACCTAAAACCATTATGAATTTCAAAACACTAATATGACCCATAACAGCTAATTTACTATGATCACTCATACTCATAGATAATTACAAACCCTTCCATAATGCAACCTCTAACGAATATTACTACTAAAAAATAATGACACTTGATAATTATTAAGGGACTAACTCTAAAATTAATTAAACAATAGTGCACTATGAGCTTTAAAACACAATGAATTCTAGAAACTATGACCCCTAGTACACTTCATGATATTGACATTATAATTCCTGAAATTTTACAATAGGCATCAATTTTAATATCTAACACATTAACTATAGCATTAAAATGATAGATTTTATGTACTTAAAGTGGCATAACATAGTGATAAAGTTGAATGAAGTGCAACTCCAAATGCAATCTCATAAAGGAATATAGTAAATGTTGTGTATTTTGGAGATGATATTTTGATTATCTATATTAACCCAAAAATCACTTTTCTTGAGACAACATATGGTAATGGTTTTGATTATCAATATCGACCCAAAACACACTTTTAGTTATATGTATTTCAAAATTATAAAATTTCTAAATTTCTAAATTGTGTATTTTTATGGTTTTTTCCTATTTGCACTATTCAATGCAATACGAATAATAAATATTCATAATTGGGTTCTTATTTATTCATGTTTATATTATTTTGTTAAATATATGTATTGTTAAATTAAGTTTTTGACATCTCAATTTTTTTTTCTTATTTCTAAATTTTTCCTAATGAGAGAGTCACTTTTCATGAATAGGTAGAGTCTGTAACATTATGGTCACTATTCTACCATAAATTAGTCAAATCATCTGATGAGAAAAATATACAACTAGGGATCACACATTGGTGACATGCTGAATATGAACCAGTATGAATGTGAAAATTTTAATAAGTCTATTTGGTTCCCTTCTTTACTAATTTAGATAGACATGAAACAAACTTCACTAGTTACTCCTCTAGAAATATTTAAAAATCTTCCAATAGATGGAGGGTACCTCAACACATACAAAAAATGTTTCCTCCCTCATCGCACATTCAATTGTCGCTACAAATAATTGAAGTTTGGTATGTTGACTCTTTAGATGTAGCCCGGAAAGATATTTTGTATCAACCTACAATTGACCAAATGTATATATGATCAATTAATAATCTAACATAATACAATTCCACGACAAGCTCAAGAAAAACAAGGGGATATACTTTTAATCCTTCTCGATACTGAACAACAAGAAGAAAGGGAAGCATAGTTAGACACAACCATTTAAAATTGACCTCATAGTACCTGCGACATAATCTCATAAGAATATTGCAAGAGAAGACTCACGGAGTTGGAAAACAATAGGGACATAAACATATACAATAAATGGGAATGAAATATTTCTAGGTAGTCAACTAGAAGACCCACAATATCAATAGAATCTACACTCAATCACATGAAATAATTTTGAGGATACACTATAAAGGGTAGAAAAGAAAAGAAGCCTAGAGAATTAGAACAATTTCTAGAATAATGTATTGGGCCTGACGTCTTGCAGTTTATTTGACATGGAAAATATGTATTCGTTCAAGGATTACAATAGAAAATGATGGTGTTTCAGCAAACACAGGAACATAAACAATCGACTCCAGAGAAACTCAACAAAGAAGGAAGCTCATCATAGGCAGAGGACGAAGGATAGTCGACTGAACACGACAGGAATAAAAATATCTTCAATATCGACTTAAATTTTGATTCAACCCATGTTACTACGATAACAATTAGGTATACTCTATTAATTAAATTATCTCAAATTAATTAATTTAAAAAATGGCATATCAACACATCATATTGGGAATGTGGTATTTCTAAGCCATGGTAATGTAAGAAGAAATGTTTCCACTTAAAGGATTTCCATAATAATAGTGGGGTGAAACTACATGGATAAACATATTTTTATATATTATATAGCTCCAATAATAATAACAATAATAAAGATATAGTTTAGTTAACATTTATAATTTTTTTAATCTCGTTAATGCAATATGTATAATGGGGTTAGTGCTTTGATTCTTATCATAGATTGATGGCTATAGAAATTTTTCAATCCATTTAATTATATGGTCACAATAGTTATAATAAAAGCAATAAATCATTTTATAGTCAAAATATTCTATATATAGTATATTTTAAATAATTTGGAAACAATTTTTTTTTATTAAATTAAGAAGGAATGGAGATCATAATTACATTTTATATAAGTCTTAACCTTCTATTAATGAGTATATTAAAAATACTAATTATTGATTATTGAATCTCTAGCATCAACCTATTTATTATTGATAATGAAATCAAAATTGTAGAAATCCTATTACAAGGGATACACACTATCAACATAACAAAATTAAAGAATCATAAATATGATTTCACAAATTTATTTATATGCATTTCAAATTTGTAAATTAGATATTCCCATTTTTTTTAATCACTAATATTTATATTTATATACATAAATATATATGTTTGTAATATGATTTCTTTTAATATTCTTGTTTTGTTTTGTTTTGTTTTTGTTTTCATTTTTTCTACTCAATTTTACCTTAAATGTTGAGGCTTTGTTTTGAAATCTAAGGTGTTGTTGAGTTCAATGCAATGGCTTCACTGATTTTCACTTATATGTACAATATATGAGATATTTTTCTATTAAAATTATGAAATCTCAAATGCATTCACATTTATTTATTTAGGAAAGGAATTTAAAGGATACAAACCAAAATATATTGACAGCATTATACACATATTAATGTTTCTCTAACCTCATTATTCACGAAAATCCCCCTTTGAATCGGTGTGAGATATGCAAGACACATTCCACGTGATTTGGAAGAGAATCATATTACAATATAAAAGTATATTTTTTGATGGTTATTCAAAAATTCATAAATATATTCTAGGAAAAACATTAAAGTATATGGAAATTTAATACAATAGGTATACACTCAATCAGAAAGATAATACTTTTCATTAAGAAGGAGATAATTGTTCAACAATACACATTGTTTAGGATAGGTAACACCTACATCACCTCCTATTGCAACTCTTCTACTCAAAATGTTCATATTTTTATTATATATGTACAATGAGAAACTCCTTAGTTCTCCATTGGATCAAAAGAAGCCATGAAGGTGAAATAAACTTGGACATGCATAAAAAAACTTTAATGGAATAAAAGAAGCATCCATTTTTTCTTTCACTAAATTGTAATATAATTACGTTTATGCATCCTAAATTGTCTTTCATCATTTCAAAGAAAAAATATCATGAAATGTACACACCCTTCGCATTGAGGATTTTCATTGTTACTATGTCTGAAAGGCTCCCAACATGCAAACATTAAATTACCCACAACTTTATTACTTGTTAGTTATTCCCCACATGTTAGTTTTATCCAACAATGTCAGAAGTAATTATTCTTTGTTAGTTGATTTTTTTATATATTTTCCACAATTGCGCCATGTTTTTTCTTTCTTCTCGAAGGGTTCTATCTAGTAGCAAAAATTTCAAGGATGGAAATTTATTTTAAAGCTTATAAACCTTGTCTAGCATTAGTACCCACTAATATGCATAATATAAAGTTTTTAATGATATTTTCGTAAAAATATTGAGAGTTCTAATGATTTTGAAGCTAAAATAATTTTAAATTGTAAACATTGACAAAATAAATTAAAAAATGTCAAAATTGACAACTATTTTTATTTTTTATTTTGCAAAACCATGGAATATTAAACCACTCTAAATATTTCCCCAAAGAAATTTGCCTACTACATTTACATTGGAACATTGTTTATTCTACCGAGAGCTGATAGACTATCCGTCAATATCATCTCATTTTTTGCTCTACTTAGTCATGCCCCTTCCTCTTCGAGGGAGATTTAATTCCCAAATAATGAGAACTAAACACACTTCTTTTGTTATACCTAACTACTTTAAGCATTAAATAAGTTAATTGAGTATCCTACTAAATATATGCGGGATTTTCCACTTCCTTATTTGTACAGGTCTTTAGCTATGAATAATGATTTCTAACTTCTTCTTTGTCTCATATAATTGTTTCGATAACTTCTCCTTGTTGACATTTGCTAGGAGTATAAGAAATCTATTGTTCCTTGTTCACATTTGCTAGCAAGGCTCGTTTATTCATGTAGAAAAGTTGGACATATATATTTTAATTTCTGTGGTCCTATGAATTTTGCTTATGCCAATGAAAATAAATGTATGAAGAATTGTGTTGAAGATTACACTAGAATATTTTAGGTGTACTGTTAGGTCCCTATATTACTAGTGTAAACCCTTATTGTTATTAATACAACCACCTTATTATATTTTTGTGCCGATGTATTCCCCATATTTTTATTATTTTTCCCCATAGAAACCCACTATTATTATTATTGTGCACTTACATTAATATTTTTATGTAAATCTGATTATATTATGGCCCCTTAGACTCTTATATATAGAACGGAGGTCTTGTCATTTGTATCATCGAAGAATTTTTCATGTGTAATGTAAAGGAGGTTTCCCCCTCAAACAGGCTTATTTCTAACGCGTTGATCTATCTTTTATGTCTTTTTGTGGGTTGGTTTCATAACATGTATTTATTGAAAAGTAAATCTCAAGCTTTCCAAACTTTTAAGGAATTTCATGTATGGATTGGATATGAAGCATAATCACATATTGGTTCTCTTCATATTATTAATGGAAGATAATGTACTCTAATGAATATGAAAATATCTCTACAAGAATGGGATTCAAAATCATAGCATAGTTCCATAGAATTCTCAACAAAAATATGTAGTTGAAAGAATGAACATTACTAAATTAATATAGATTGCTCAATGAGGATTTTCAAAAACTGAACACCGATGTTTTGGGATGATGTGATTCTATGTGCAATGTATGTGAAAAACTTATGTCGATTTCACGCTCTTAGAAAAATACTCCTTGTAAAATGTGGTATGGATGAAATCCTTTGGTAATCCATCACAAGGTCTTAGGTTCGTCTACATTCACTTATGTTTTTTATAGTATAGCCATTATTGCATATTGGGTATATTATTGTAAGTTTTTACTTCTAACTTTGTGGTTGTAACGTATCAGACTTTGATTATGGTTCCCTAAAAGGATTTCAACATAATTTCTATTTTTCTCAATGGTTTCAAAATGAACTAAATTTAATACATGGAGTTCCTTCCAATATTTTACAATCTTTCTAGAATTTTCACACTATGATTAAAACGTAACTCGATTCTCATCTCGATATATTTTTTCTCTGTACAAGCATATATGTGCAATAAAAATGTTATTCCCTTTACAACAAAGTATCGGGTTGAAGGATGTCATCTATATTACTAAGGTTAGGCTCTACTTATGTCAAAACCCTCTATAACATTGTTTTCTTGATTAATTTAGATTTATTCCAGTCCAAACAAAGGAATTCATTTCTTGCATGTGTAGGTTAATCTATGACCAACTTGGGTTAACTTGTGACATTGTTTTGGGGCAAAAATTAATGCATGATTTTTCGCCTACGCTTTGGCCTTCGAATACTTATACAATGCTTCTTCTTTACAGGGTTTCAATGTCGGTTGCAATTTTTGCTTGATGTTGGCCGCAAGGAAATTTGATTTTGTTTGAGTGTAAATAATACCCTTATCTAGCTAGGGACTTTCCCAAAAGGCCCGACACTCGAAACAATGCATGTATATCAATTTCAATTCAAGGGATTTACCCTCTCTCTTTTAGTGAGAATATTTAATTATGAGAAAATAGTTTTGGTTGTCTTATAGCCCCAACAATGTAAATCTTTCTTTTTATTCATAAGAGAAATTTATACAATCTATTTACTTGTTAGTGTGTGTAATGAAGTGATTCCATCAAAGGTTTAAAATACTATAATATTTGTTCCATTTATATTCTATGAGTACAAATTAGATATTCATGTCAACTCTATATATTTTGTTTCTGAATAATGATTGTATATAATTTACTATTACTATCATTTTCATTGAAGAATAGCATATGCAAATTAGGCAAGAGGCATGTTGAACCCTTGTCATAGGATTTTGTGATGCAGGCCGCAACTCGCAAAACCCAGAATCTTTAAACTTTGTCTATGCATATAACCATGCATTACAATACATAGTAAATCCAGCATATCATCCCTGATAAATGTTAAAAGCTCTGAAAGTTCCAGACAATACATACGCACACAAATCATTGAAATAATTAATTAAGAAATAAATTATTTACAAGAGAAATCATGGCCTATTCATGGCCTCTACTTCTTCATAGTCACTCATTCTCTCTCACTCTCTTCTCAATGCCTTTGAGGCTACATAATTTATAAAACTTAGCATGATCTAGAATCACTCAACTAAAAGCTCTAAGAATCTACATGCAATGCATACATATGGCAAAAAGCATCTTAAGGCTTTATTCCATCATTTTCCCTGTTCTAAAATAGAAAATCTTCCTTATCCCTTAATGATCCACATCCATTTCTTTTTGCCTAAAAACACTCCCTATTTTATTAAAAATAACAAAATATTTAAAATTATCACACCCCCCTTTTTATTCCATATTTATAAATGAAGAGGGTCTTGATGCTCCTGCATCATACACCCAACCTTAAATTTAATCATGATCCCCTGATCATGTGTTGTGATCTGTGTATGCCTGGATCCCACACTTTGTTCTGCAAGTCTTCATGCGCTATTTCTTGCTGCTTTTCTCCTGATTTCCACACTTTATGTTGCTTTGCTCCACTAGCTGCACTCTTGCAATATTCAGTTGTCTTCCTTTTGTTGTTTCTCCTTTGTTTTACTATTGTTGGTTTCTTCCAGGATATTTTCATGATTATCCACCTCATCAGTTCAATTTCTCTGTCTAACAAATTTTCTCCAGCATCTTCAATAAGACCTGTACTCACAAAACAATTGTTAGAATAAAAAAGATAAGGCATCAGTGCCTCTTCTCCTGCTAGTGTTGTCTCAGTTGTCACTATGGATGTTGCTGCCTCCCAAACTTCCTGTCCCTCTGCAACATTCCTTTCTTTGTCACTTGCAATTTCATCTGCAACTTCTTCTGCAACTTTTCCCTCTTGTTCACTGCACTGGCCTTTTTCTTCTGCAATCTCCTTATCATACTCTAGATTCTCCAACCAGTGTTCTAACAATGCAATCTCTCTGTAGCGTCGCTGAAGCATATCATCATCACCTGCATTCATACATAAATTATCAGCTGTTACTTCCTTTATCTGTGCTTCAGACTGATTCACTTCCACAAGAACTTCCTCTTGTGCTGTAACAATTTCATAAGATGGCACATCTTCCTCAACACCTGTAATCACATCACAATCGTCAGCTATACAAACACACGAGTTCACATTATCCAGCTGATCCGGCTCTACCCAATAATCCAAAAAATCATCAATGATCTCATCCTCTGTTTCACCAATGGAAACCTCCTCTGCGCCTGCAAACATACACAACTCATCAGTTTTAAAACTACAAGACTTTTTAGTCTTGAATTCTTCCTTCAACACTTTCCTTTTATCAGATCTGCATGCTGAATCTTCAAATTTCATCTCTGGCATAAGAACTCTAAGTCCCTTTTTCAACAAGGCAAACAGAATTTGCTTCAACCTCCTCTGCAATTGTCACCAAATCACTCTCTTTCCCTGCAGTGGAAAGAGCAATTTTCCTTTCTGCTTTTCCTGCTCTTGCATCCATTCTTCCAGTACCTGCAACTGTGCCTTTATTTCTACAATCTTTCTTTCTCGAACTCCTGCAGTCATCTCATCTCTGTGGAATTTCTCTGAACCTCTTCCTCTGTCTCCTTTTCCTCTATAAAAACTCCCTCTCCCTCTAGCAGACTGCTTCCTCATGAGTTTCTCACTCACCATGACTTGCACTAGCCTCTGCAACAACAATGTCCTTGGTTGCAACTTACCTCACCAATCCTTCCCTCCGGATCTGGTCTTTTGGTAAGTACTGGTTCACTGCCGAACATCTTGAGCACTCCTCTACTCTCTCTAGGCTATCTCTTCAACTCACCTTCTCTTCAGGACACTGCAATTGTCCTCCCTATCCAGCCTTCAGCTGAATGCCAGGATCACTGCCACCTTCTCTGCAACCATAAACTTCATTTACAATTTCAAATCAGAAAAACAATCTCACCTTTAAGATCTTGCCTGATCTTGTCTTCTTCCCACTGCTACAATCTTCTTCACTTGTGTATGCTTGCACATCAAATTTAAAAATCTGATCTTTATTTAAACTATTCACCACACTTCAAAAAACACACTTCAATTATCAACTGTACAAAAAAAAAAAAACCTCTTCAAGAAAACATTATCGCTCTGATACCACTTGATGCAGGCCGCAACCCGCAAAACCCAGAACCTTTAAACTCTGTCTATGCATATAACCATGCATTGCAATACACAGTAAATCCATCATATCATCCCTGATAAATGTTAAAAGCTCTGAAAGTTCGAGACAATACATATACACACAAATCACTGAAATAATTAATTAAGAAATAAATTATTTACAAGAGAAATCTGGCCTATTCATGGCCTCTTCTTCTTCATACTCACTCATACTCTCTCACTCTCTTCTCAATGCCTTAGAGGCTACATAATTTATAAAACTTAGCATGATCTAGAATCACTCAACTAAAAGCTCTAAGACTCTACATGCAATGCATACATATGGCAAAAAGCATCTTGAGGCTTTATTTCATCTTTTTCCCTTTTCTAAAATAGAAAAGCTTCCTTATCCCTTAATGATCCACATCCATTTATTTTTTCCTAAAAACACTCCCTATTTTATTAAAAATAACAAAATATTTAAAATTATCACACCCCCCCTTTTTATTCGATATTTACAAATGAAGAGGGTCTTGATGCTCTTGCATCAGTTTCAGAAGGTTGTACTTTAGGCCCTAGCATAATTACTTTACCCAAGGTTGCTTTTTCCATGGCCAATTGATATGATTCTAGTGCTTTGACCTATAGCAAGCTAAACTAGGTATACA
This sequence comes from Pinus taeda, assembly GCA_000404065.3. NCBI lineage: Eukaryota > Viridiplantae > Streptophyta > Pinopsida > Pinales > Pinaceae > Pinus > Pinus taeda. The sequence continues at coordinate 15,524 of APFE031758584.1, read as the reverse complement.
TTTATTTTTCTACAAGTTAAACTATGTATAAATTTATTTTTATTACCTGCAATAGTTCTTCTCTGTAGTAGCTTACAACAAACTATATTTTTATAGGTGAATAAGGGTTATTGTGCATGTTTTGTATATTTTTCCATTCAAACAAGCTTCTTTAATTAATTACATAATATCCTTTTTCATCTTTTCACATATTCAAGTGTATAATTTTTTTGCGCATGCTTATATATTTATCCATCCAAACAAGCTTATTTATTTTATTATATAATATCCTCTTGCATCTTTGCACACACTAAAGTGTATTATTTTTTAGAATATACTTATCTAATATTTTCTTGGTGGAAATATATTAAAGGATATTGCATTCCTCCAACCAAGAACTATGTTTCCATGTACTTCCCCAAACCTCTAACTCCTACTTCCCAGGAAAACAAATAGTAGTCGTTTTCCAATTTACATTTCCTTGACCCTTAGCAACATCTTGCTACTTTTGGGGTATGAGTACAATCATTATTTCCAAATATACCTTTATATTTTATCGAAATCATTTTATCTCCAACAATCATTTTAAGTGAGTTTCACACATGAAACTTTTTATTGAGTCATGTGTTTTCTTAGTAGTCTGCAAAACCAACAATTCAACTCTAGCAAAAAGGGGAACCTTTTTTGAACTTTTTATCTTTCCTTTTCTTGGGCGCAACTCATTCCGTGTGAATTAGAAGTCCAATATCACATTTAAGCCTTTAATAATTTTTCAAGAATCATAACGCAAAAAGACAAATTTTCTTGTATATTAATAAAAATAAATATTCACACTGTCATATGTCATATCACTTGATGCGCTTTGAATTGTTAGGGGAAATTGAATATTCAATTAAGTTCATAATATAAATTTAGCAATGCTTATTACAATTCAATTTTGTAATTAGAGGAAACATAAGCACCTTCAAAAAGACATATTTAACATCTTTAAAAAAGAAAGTTATATTTGTTAAAATAATTGTCTTTGCTTTAAAAATTAATTTATTAAATTAAACACAAACATAAATCAAAGGATAAAGATTCAACTCCATGTTTGTATTTTTTGAAATATATTTTGATTAAAATATTTGCAAACAAATTAAATTGAACATAAGTGAGTTAGAATATAAGATTGAACTTTTTGCTCATTTTCGTATAATATTATGATATTATGTATCTGTAAAATCATCACACAAAAAGGAAAAAAATAACACAACAAATAAACCCATATTAAAAAATAAAAAACAGATTTTAACATTATAGCATTATAAAGCATCAATTTCTAGCTAATTAATTTCTAAAGTACATAATTTCTTGCAAATTATGATAAATGTTTTGTGGTGTATTTTTTTAAATGTATTGAGCAGTTGTGCTTGAAAAAAAAATTATTATCATAATCATTCGTGATATTACAGTTATTTTTATTATTCAAATATATGTTAATTGATAAATGTTATGATCATTTTTAGAAATAAATGAGATGTTATTAAATTGAATATCAATTTGCACATAAAATAAGTCAATACCCAAATTCAACTCGTTTAAAGTGTAACTGTTATATACAATCATTATGTATGGGTAAAGGCATTATATATGCACAAACACAAACATATACAAAAAAATAAAATACAATCACAAACATTTGAAACTCTACGATAAAACATAAAATTGTAACTAATTATAAGAATATATTAATTTAAAATAATTGTAATTTTGAAATAAACACATTGAATAGTGGTGGTTACAAAAAAAAAATACATTTTCATTCATGATGTCATGGTCATTGACCAAAATAAGTGAACTTTTATTAAATTGAGCATAGATAAGCTATGCAAGCATTCAATCCATTTGAAGTGTAATTCTCGCATTGGATACTACGCATTCTTAAAATCATCATATAATTTATTTGTATGAAGTTATTCTAATAAAAGTTTTCTATCCTTAAGAATATATAGACATACAAACACAAAGAGACAAACCAATTCATTACATAAAATAAAAACACAAACATCTAAAATTCTACCATCACAAGACATGGATTTGTTACTAATTAACAATATATATTGGTTAAAAATACTTCTCAAAGATGCATTGAATAGTGATACTTACAAAAAATCCATAACCATTCTTTATGTTATGGTCATTTGAAAAAATAAATGAAAATTTGTTAAACTAATTGCTAATTTGAACATGTATTGTTTAATACACATTCAATTAATTGGGACTATAATTCTTACATATTATATTGTATGTGCGTAAATCATCGTAGAGGTGATTTGTATCAAGTCAATAGAAAATTTGGGCAATGGACTTCCATATGGGATATTCTAATGAAATACTTTCTTGTGTTCTAAAATTATACACATAACAAGAGCATAAAGAGACAAACACATACATTTCATAAAATATGAACACAAACATTTAAAATTTTATCATCCTAAAACATCAACCTATAACAAATTGTAAAAAACATAGTAATTAAAAACACTTATAAAGAATATTGTGCATTGAATAGTGGTGCTTATAAAAATTCAAATTCATTAATGATGTTGAAAAAGAAGATTTTATATACCCACGGGGCTTTGGATTGACGGTGAATGGGTGCGCTGTTAAGGCACTCCTTGCGATAGGTCACCGGTTCAAATCCCCATGGGTACTTAGGTTAGTCTTAATGTAGAAAAAAAAGAAAAAGAAGATTTTATCAAATTAAACAACAATTTAATTATTAGTAAGTTAATTCACACGTTCTACTCATTCTAAAACTAATTATTGTATATGATATTACATATGTGTAAAAATATTATACCCAAACAAACAATCACAGGCAAACAAAAGAGCAACAAAAATACATAGCATAAAATAAAACCACATACATTTAAAATTCTATCATCAGAAAACATCCATTTGTAAATTAATTTTTAAATTTTATGTTTATTTTGTTTGATATATTTTTAATTTTACATTGAATGATTGTGGTTAACAGAATATGCATGCTCATAGGAACTTGTGATGTTCTGATTATTTGTATTTTTTAAAAGTATATATTGATTAAAAGAAATCATGAAAACTTGTGATTTTCAAACATACAAAAACTAGTGATGATTCTTACAAGGAAAATCCATAGTCATTATTACTTGTGCTGTTATCATGGTCATTTGTATCTATAAAAATTATTGACTAAAAATATTTGTGAAATTTTGATTTTATAGTAAATAGATTTAACAAGGTATAAACTTCATCCGTTTTGTACCATAAAAAATTAATTAATTAATACACTAATTATGAACTTACAATCATTTAATTAAATAAAAAAAATTGATTAAAATGTAAGTTAAGAATATATTAATTAAAAGATCAAATTAAAGATTGAATGGGGAACTATGTCAAGAGGATGAGCTTGGTTTGATGGCTAGGGTTTCTCAGTGTTTTTGCTTTCCTTATGTGGTTGGGTTTCTTCAGACATCAGATCCACCTTCTACGTCATTGCTAGGGAATGATCTCACTCTCGCGGGTCTGATAATGGAGTTTTTGAATGGATTTAATAATAGTTTCAGTCTCCTGCATGGGGATGGAGACTGACAGCCCGGGCCTCCGGTAGTATAATTCACTAGATTGTCGATGAAAAGTATCATCTTACCCTGTACATACACAATGGCATAGATGGAAGTGAAGGACGTCCCATTCATGAGTTGGGAATGGACCTGTGTAGGATTAAGGTGAGTATGGAGCATAAATATTATAACTTAAGAAATGTCTTTAGGTAGAAATCACATAAGAGAAATTTTTGGCTAACACATTTCGAACGAGTATGTGTGGTTCATCACAAGTACCAAAATGATGAACCAGACTTGTTGGTTCGAAGCACATGGGCCAAAAATTTCTCTTATGTGATTTCTACTGAAATATTTTGCTTAATTTAGTATGGACCGCAGAAGCTTGAATACAGAAATGTTATAATAGTCTGATCTTAGTCACAATAGAACTATTGATCAAATATGAAGGAAAAATCTTGTCTATAGAAGTGAATGTTCCACCTCAAACACATCATTTCATAGGTCTGTTGTTAAATATCCCAGATCTGGATATTCCCAATCCCCTAAGTACATTAGGTTGTCGAAATGGAGGAGTAATGTTAGATATGGAGATTCTGCTTCACATTTTTCCATATCAGAATTTTCCTCCGTCAAAGTGGGTGTGTTTGGTGGTTTGGCCATTGCTTATGAATTTAATACTACAATATAAACCCCTCTCACCCATTGCATCTCCACACTTATTCATTGATTCGACTAAAGATCTCTGTGACTGTCAAGTATGGGCACTTGATCTGGTAGCCTTCTAATTTTTATCAAATACCCACATGGAAAATCAATATTATTTTGGGTTTGGGACACAGAGAATGTCAAACAATTAAAGAACAATATCATGCACACACTAGGTATCCCGATGCTCCTACAAAGTTTGATGTTCAGAGGAAAATCCATGTAGGAAGATGTGATGTTACAATATTATAACATCCTCCCACCATCCACCATCATATTAAACTTGAGGCTTCGAGGAGGATCACTCGACCAAGAAATTCAAAGGGCACACAGGGAGTGTCCATATCTAGTATTCTCAAAGGAACATAATCAAATCAAGGGTAAGCAAATGGAGACTTTTACTTCATAGATATTCTCAAATTAAAATTTGTTGCCTCAAAAACACTAGATTAGAAACACAATATACCCAACTCTTACATAGTGGAACAACTGAATCAAATCCAAGTAATGACTGTAAATCTACCATAAACAAATGATTTATGCACAAAATATGAATCTCAAGCAATATTATGCAGATTCAATAGTTTTTGGCCAAAACGAGCGGATCTTTTCCATTGGATATTCACAAACTGGACAATAAATTGTGAGATGTAGCTTTGCTCCAGGGGCTTTTTCATAGTAAAATTCACATTGTGAGAGGATTGTGAATCTATATTGTAAGAGGATCCATGGTTTTGGGGCTCTGCGGGACATTTTGTCACCCCTTAGTTCCCTGATTTGAACGCCAATATAATGATAGTAACTTGAATGTCAGTTTCGGTTAGATTGCATAATGTACCCTTATATTTTTGGCTCCATAAAGTAATAGAATCCATTGGGAACATGTTAGGGTGATATATAAAGAAAGATACCCAAATATTTGAGCAATAAATCTACACAATCGCCATAATTTATGTGGAGTTAAAATTAAACAAAGGATTATCGGATCATATTTTGTTGACACACAACAAGAAATGCTTGACACAGTTCCTAGATTTTTGGAACACAACATTTAGATGTCCAATAAGCCGACAAATGGTAAATCCACAAAATTCATGTCCTGATGTCAAGAAAGTGCCTCAAAGGAAGAATAAAACAAGAAAGAAACCGAAGGGATGGAAATTGCCATAGAATTTTCCTGATGAAGAAGAGGATTATGAAGAAGTGGATCCTCCTATGAATGAAGAAGACCAAAATACACAAGAAAACGTAGAAAAGGGGAGCCCTAATCATCAAGTTTCAGGAACTCTACCAAACACAGCGAGGCAGGAGATGGGATTCACTGTAGAAATGAAGACAAGGGACTCAAAATTTCATCATGTATCTGAAAGTTCAGATTCAGATAAGGAAAATCCAAGAATGAATGAAGGGACACAAATAGCACTTGTAATGGCCACTCCTTCCCGGGGAGAATGGAGAAAGGTTGAAAAGAAGAAATGAAGAAAAGGGTAACATTGTTACCAAGATTTTGGAGTCGTATTTTTGGTCTCTGTGATCACCATTTCTGATTGGCACGATTGAATGCATTATCAACATCTACAACATGTAATTTTGTTGTCATTATAAAATTATGATTTTTCATAAGGAAAAAAGGATATATTAATTATAAATAATCATAAAAGAATCTGATTTTCAAATACACATTGAATAGTATAGTGGTTGTTACAAAAAAAGAGCTTTTTCATTCATAATGTCATGGTCAATTACCAAAATAAGTGAAATTTTATTAAATTGACCATGGATAAGTTAATTCAAGCATTCAATTCATTTTAAGTGTATCTCTTGCTTTGGATACTATGCATGCTTAAAACCATCATAGAAGTTATTTGCATCAAGTTTATAGATAATTTGTTTAGTGACCTTCCATATTGTATATTAAATAGATGTTAAAATGAATTCATGTTGTGAACAATAACCAATAGGGTGAGATACAGACACAATTAGATGTTAAAACGAATTCATGTTGCCAACAATAAGCAACATGAACTTTTACTTGGGCGTAAATAAATGTTTACTCTACTCCACACTCTCCCAATTGATAGAGTTAGGTCCACAACAGACGACTTTTTCTGAATGCCTCAATCTAATTACTCCAGCCCTAGTATTTTGGCAACATCAGTAGTCACTCAACACCTCCAATCATCACTCATCGCCTTCGAGTTGTCAAAAAATTCAAAAGCTTCACAACACGCCTAATAAGACTATGACATGCTAATTTTAAAAAATTCAATAAAAATGCATATAATTTGGTGGAATGAACAACAAAAGAGATGGTGGCTCGGGTGCACATGGACTAGAAGAAATGAGAATGAAGGAATTTGAATTTGCCGCTTTCAACTTCCCACCTAGATAGTCTACTTGCCATTGACCATTATTGGAGGATGGGTTCTGAGCAATTGCGAGTGAGTTTTCCATTAATTATTATTGTTTTCCTTTTGTTTTATTAAATTCATATTAATAAAAATTTTCAGGGATTGCATTATAATAATTTCTTGAGTGTATTTGATGATATTAGATTGATAGCTCCGTGTCATTTTTTGTTTGTAGATTTTATATTTGAGTTTGAATTTTATTAAAAGGGTTTAAGAAAATTTAATAGTCTATTTAAAGTTTATTTAGGTTTATTTTTAAATTTCTAGAATCTCCTTTATTTAAATTTTCAATTTAAGTCTCCATAAATATTAGGTGATTAATTCTTCTCATTGCATATAATAATGTGATAGAATTTACTTTATTCTTTTCCCCATTTTATTGTAAATTATTTCTCAAAATTTTAACAATGTAATTATTTTTCTCTATATTTATTATTAATACCTATTTTCTAATGTATTTTCATGGAGATGGAGAGTGAAGATGATTTAGAACTACAATTTGTAATTTTTTCTTTATTTATATGTAAATTATATTATTATTTGTAAACAATCAAAAACTATATTGATAAGATTTGTATTTATTTTAGGGAGGGGAGTTTCCCTCTCTGTAATACCTCAAGATAGCTATGGATATGGTTTTATGTGAGGTATGTCTAGTGCGATTATGGTTATTTTGTTATTATGTTTTTTTCTCTCTTCTTAAAGAAGTTTACAAAAAACAATTGTGGAATGTAGTAAAAATTATAAATGGTGATACTTTTTTTAAACAAATTGATATTGGTAATGAATGAACAATGAAACTTTAAACAAAATAAATAAATAATTAAATTGAACTTCCTTCTCCCACAATGAACTTGGGTTGTACAACTTCTCTACCTCGTTGATCAAACATTAAGCTTCGTCAATCTATGCTTCACTTGGTAGTCACATTATTCCTTCAATGGTGATGCATTTAGGGCCAACTTGATCTAATCTCACACTTCCCTCCAATAGTCCACATGTGTCCAATACCAAACTTTGCAACTTGGATCTCTGATTCGACTAGTAAATCAACATCAACAAGAGGATACACATACCTTTCTCTCCAACACACTCTTGGTCCTCTTGTCCTCAAGATCTAAGCTTCTCGAGATATGGTTAGGCCACACCAACAACCCTAAATAACTACACCCAACTATATTTTTCCTTCTCCAAAGACATTCTCTTCTTTTGATTTCCTTTCTAGACTTCCAAAGAATTATTTTGGGTGTAAGGAAACTCCTCAAAATACTCTACAATTATTTGTATCACAACAACAACTAATCTGAGCTATCTGGAAAGGAAGACACTATTGTTTAGCTACCTCTCTCCTTGGAGTAAAGGTTGCTAATCTAGAGATGTTTTACAAGTCCTCTCGACCATCCAAATTATGCCTCCAACATGATGTTGTAGCAGCAATTCCCTGTGGCCTAAATAGAGATCCGAACACCGTACAAACGTTGCAAAGAAAATTACCCAAAGTTAGTTTACAACGACAACCTTGTTCATCATGGCTATCCACACCAAAACATAAGAGAAACTCCTACACATATTCTGCCAAATTCATACTCCTTGCTAGCTTGTTAGCTACCTCAAGTTCACTATCTATCTCAAAGGTATACCTAATTTTATTTGCACTTTGGATGTGCTCTAAATATCCAACAACTAACTTCTATTTATATGCACACACGTGGCTCCGTGATTTTTTCCTTGGGGCATACTTTAGCCCAAGTTGACCTACCCAACTGGAAAAATTAGCCACCAACAACATATAAAAACTAATATCTCTTATTAGAGACCTCTATTTTGAGTGACTTTAGCTACTCTTTTCTCCTCTATGTGTCCTCTAACACCTACAGGTGTCAAATCACTCAAAGTCCAGTTGTTTTTTCCTAATTAATTTAGGTATAAAACCCCAAGCTTTCATTCCAATTCGATATCAATTTTGTTGCTCTTCTTCATCCAAACATCCATCGCTAGGGCTTCAAGTCCTTCCCAAGCTACTAAATTTCAACAAACTCTTTAGATATAGATCCACAAGAGTTTTCATATTAGACTACAATTGACCATATGCTTATAACTAAGTCAATAGGCTAACACAATATTCCCAGTTCCACAACAAGCTTGAGAAGGGCCGGGGGATATAATTTTATGCTTTTTAGACACTAAAAAATAAGAAGAAAGAAAAGAAAAATTATACACAAGGCCATTTAAATTTTACATCTAAGTACCTATCATAGAATCTTCTAAGCAAATTGCAATTGAAGACTCACAATGTTCAAAATTGATTCACACATCAACATATAATACCAATTGACAAGAAATTCTAATGGGTATTTAATTGCAAGGCCCACAATACCTACAGAATTTAGACTCAATTTCCTAAGAAGTGTTGGAGCATACCCAAGAAAAGGGTATAAGTAGCAAAAAAAAGCATAGAATTGCAACAATATTTAGCATCACCTATTGGAAGAGAAACCTTGTAGTAACTTGGACATGTCAAAGATGTATTCATTGAAATAAAAAGACAGAAAATGATGGTAGATCAGAAAATACAGGAACATCAGCAGTTCACTTCAACCAAAGCTATCATATAAAATGGAACTTTGACATAGACAAAATTTAGGACAATTAAGTGATTGCAATGAGAAAAAAAAAATCTAGACATGAAATTGACTTCTAATTCACCCTGTGTGACTACCACAACAATTGTTGAATAAAAGGATTATCAAGTTAAAATTTCATCCATTCAGGCTGATACTCGAGAAGTCCCATATAATAATACTATGTGAGAATATATATCAAAGGAAATTCTAGAGAAAAATAATTTACAAATAGATGTTACCTCAACCTCACCTACAACTAACGAACAAGCTCCTCTAGTAGAGTCAAATACACCCAACAATTGAGCTCCACAAATAAAGAAAGGCTAAAAGAAACATCTAGTAAGAAACCTGACCTAAGGCATGCTTGAGAAAAACAAATATTTGAAGCACTAGAAAATTCTATGAGAGAAACAAAAATAAAAATAAAAGAAGGATGTTGGATAGTAGCAAGATTTAACAAAGACAACAACAACAAAGGTATATCTAGTTAGAATGTTAGAACTAGGATATAAGTTGCAACTATTAGAACATAAATAGCAGTTGATCAAGAATTGTTAAGGAACATATCACTAGCCAACAAGGTAGAATATTTGAAATATTTAAAAGCATTTAATTCCCATGAAAGTATAGTTGTATGGAAATGGTCTATATTTTATCAACATCATCAAGTGCTTGCACCGACTAGTTATCAAACAAGATTCCCTATGACTTCAACACCAGCACATCCAATAGCACAATCATCTCGATCATCTTCCTGACAATATAAATTCAATTTCTTTGAGCTAAGCTTTTAGGATGCAGTCTCTCTTCTGAACAACAACATCGCACTCAGGAAATTGAAGTTAAAGGTTTGAATCGATTGGCCAAGGAAGGGAAAACAAGAATAATTCACATTTTAAATCTTGCAAATGTAGTTCAAGAAGTTCTCATGACCCGAAAACTAGATCTCCTAATTAGCCAACCACCCTTCTTGACGAACTTTTATTTCTTTATGAGGATTTAAATTTTTTAATTTATGGTATATAAAATTATGTAAGATTCCAAATCTTCCCTTCTTTGTCACAAAGAAGATATTAAGGGTAGGGGAGATGTTGGAGGGGCTAGTCGACATAGTTGATGATCCCAAACAATTCTAGAAATGATATTATAAACTTGATCAACTCTCTAGTCGAGTCAAGGGTCTAATTTATATAGGATAAATTGGTTTTGACAATTAAATT
>APFE031758571.1:9936-24129 GCA_000404065.3 Pinus taeda | reverse complement strand
AACAAATAAAAAATAAAAATAAAAATAAAAAATATTCAAAATTTTCACCAACACTCCTTAGATCTACTCTCCAGTGATTAAGCTATAACCAAGAGCCTCACTCTAATACCACTTGTTGGACAGTTGAAACTACTGGGGGGAGGTGAATCAAGAATGTAGGAATTAATAACTTTTAACATTTTTTTACTTTTCTTTCACATTAACATATCATCCATTCACTATTATGATAAGAATGTAAAAAATATGTTCAATAATATGAATGAACATGTAACCATAAACAACACACAAACATGTAAACCATGACAGAATCAATGATTAATGCATAAAAATCATCACACAAATGGGACACCAGATGTTAGGTGGAAAACCCAACTGGGAAAAACCACCACTGATGTCGTGTTCATCTACTTATTATTATTAATCAAAATTTTCTTCTTTACATAGTCACTGGTCACCACTAGTGTGAAATCCTCTATTCACAAATAAATTTGAACGACCACTCACTTGGAAGCCATCATTCCCATAAATTATGTAGGCCACCACCTGCTGAAGGCCACCACCTACTGAAGGCCACCACCTTCACTAGTTTTCCATCCACCACTGGAAGGAAACCTCTACTCCCAGATAAATTTCTTTGGCTTCCATTAGAAGGAATCCAAAACTCCCTTGGCAAGCCACCACTTCCCTACAAGCCTCTGCTTGCAACATTGAAGGCACACAACTTCAAACTCTCGCGAACCTGATTTCATCTATTTTCAAACTATGGCCCATGCAATTCAAAATAAACAATTGTGAGTCTATTTTTATCCATTTTTATACTGGAATCACAACATCTCTTTTTCTCAATCAAAAAAATAATATGCATACAAAAATCTACAACACAATGAATCTTCTCTCATACAATCAACCCTCTCTCACAACAAGCAACATACAAAACAACTCATACAAATTCTAACTCAACCAACCATCATGGAAAAAAACTCATAGCATCTCACTCATACAATGCATATAAGCATGAATACTCAACATAAACCTCTCTCTCTCATCCATATTTATCCGGATAACGATGGCTCTCAATAACATAAAACTCAACCCACCATATAAGACTATACATTGATTAATATTACTACAATGTTGGCTCAAACTCAACCATACAAAACATCAATGTTACAACAATAAAAATTAGCAACAAATGGAAACAATACAATATGCAACACAAGCATGTTAGACATATATCTACCCAAAAACTTCATCCTCCTCTAACATATGTTCCAAATTTGATCTCTGATCCGCACTCTATCTTTGCATTCCTGTAGCTTACTCTTCCATACTATCTAACTATTTCTATTGCACACTCTGACTTTTCTTCAATGATGAAAGATGCAATCAATATAAATCACTAACCCCCATTATCTTTGACTCGATCAACTTATAGAATGTGGAGCAACTCAAGTCAACTCTAAATCATAAAAAACCTTAGGAAAATACCTTGAGAAATTCTCATGGTAAATTATGCGTGCAAACAAATCAAAATTTCATCTCTACAAACATTGTCACTAGGACAAAACTATCTCCAAGAGAAGATCATCTCTTGGATAGTACGGGAATCCCAATGAATATGCTTCTATCTTCGCTATGTACAAAACAGTCTCTTAAAGATGATTCCCTAACTCATGGAAAATCATATCCTCTCTGCCCAGAACTTTTCCATTTGTCTTCAATCCTTCTCATCACCTATAGAGCCTCTAAAAACATTAGACATGCCTTAGTAGCACACCATCAAGCCTTTTATCACCATGAGAAATCCTCCAAACTTGTTGACATCAATGTCGATGCAACTGAATCCACAGTTGACTTCTTAGGTAGACATCCTAGATTGACATCAATGAAAACACCATGTGACCAACACTCCCTCTATCTACTAGTTGACACTTCTTCTCCTTATGAATGCTCATTTACCCCCATTTGACATTAATGGAAAATGGTTACAAATATTTAGTACAAAAATTAAAGATATATGTGTGTTATTTCTCTAATCCTTGACATTTTGGAAGCGTTGTATCCAAACCCCATATTAGTTTTCGATTCAAGGTGACATAGCTTGAAATCCAAATAACAATTGCATGATATGTTAAACTAGGACTATATGTGCAAATACCCATTCTTACCAATAGAATCCAATAGCTTCACGAGGCTACTCCATACACATAAAATCACAAGAGAAAGGTGTTTCTTCATGGCATTAACAAGAGAAGCTAAATTCCTAAACCTATTGTAACATAGTTCTCATTAGCACTAACACATGAACGCCTCCAATGACAATCCTCTTTTTGATGCAAGTTGTCCTTTCCACTTGTGATAATAACATTTCCATTGTGTGACAAAGAAAATGAGGTTATTCTTAAAGAATAAGAAACGACTTCAATAATTGATCTTCTAGTTTGTGTGTCCCAATAGTGACGATTTCCATCTGTATGTCTCGATCATATGTATTTTCCATTTATAATGAAAGACACAACATCTTATATGTTGTGGAAATGAATGGTGTTCACCACATACTCTTTGTTTAGGTCCTAGATCTTGAATTTTTTTTCATAAGAAGAACTCACAACATGCTTATATATTCAGCACAAACTTTATCTGTATGGCCTGTTAAAGTATGATGAATTCAACTAGGCTACAAATCCTAGAGATATAATATTTTTATCGTTTCCAACTTTGAACGATCCATCTTTACACAATTGATTAACCTTATTAATATTTGTATTCATCTTAAGAAGCATCCACTTGTCTGTTAATCTAGGTTTTCATTGATGTCAATATGGAAATAGCAAAGATGGAAAATATTGTTGAGATTCCTAGTTCCAAATGATGATGTCATAACTCTTGTTTCATAAGAATGTCATCAATTAATATGTCAAGTCACTAATGAAGAACTCTTAAGAAGTGCCAAGTGCCAAGTATTTAGAAGCCCTTGATGACATATGGACGACTACATTTGATGATGTCATATTCTTGGTGAATGACCACAATTGGTGATGGCACTTGATGAGGTCTTAATAACATGGTTGGAGATCATTTTATAATTGGAAGATTATTTTTGAGTTATCCTAATGATGTTGCACTATGACTACACTAGTATATGATGACATTGTTCATGCGTCATGCTACATGGATGTTGCACTCCTACATAATGACTCTATTATCCTATGATTACATTGATAACAATGAAGAAGCCACACTGTCCCAAACATTCCTCATGTTGTCCCAAACTTTTTATGCATAAAATTTAAGTCCAGTCACAAAGAAAAAATATTTGTGACATTCAAAATGGATCCTAGACCATCTTAAAGAATATTTTTTCCTCTTTCTAATGAGCCTTTATTTGCCACGAAACTCCCAATAGTTTGTGATATTAAATTTTTAAGTTAAGGAAATTATTCTCAGCAGTGAGCCAACCTACACTCAGTCATACAAGTCGGCCTCACTTCAAATAGATGTGTCCCTTTAGTTATAAACAAAATATCTATAAATAGATGTCTAAACACTACATTTTTATTACCAATTTGAGCAAGAATTCGGAGATACAAAGTACAGAAGAAGATAGAAGGCCAAGGAGAACAAGGAGACTATTGTTTAGGATGAAAAAAGGATAATTTTGTTTGGGAATAAAATCTTGGTCGAAGCTACCATAATTGTCGTGGTCGAAGTTGTCATGGTAGAAGTTGTTGTAGTTGTCGTGGTAGAAGTTGTCATAGTTTCCGTGGTCAAAGTTATCGTAGATGTTGTGGTCGAAACTATCGTAGTTTCCGTGGTCGAAGCTACCATAGTTGTCGTGGTCGAAGCTGTCATAGTTTTCATGGCCAAAGCGTTGTCATATTTGTCGTGGTAGGAGTTTCCATAGTTCCTATAGTCGAAGCTAGCATAGTTGTCGTCGTCAAAATTGTCGTAGTTTCTGTGGTCGAAGCTGTCGTAGTTGCCGTTGTCGAAGTTGTCGTAGTTTCTGTGGTCGAAGCTGTCATAGTTTCCGTGGTCAAATTTGTTGTAGTTGTAATAGTTTAAGTTGTTGTATTCACTGTGGTTGAAGCTTCCGTGGTCGAAGTTGTCATAGTTGTCATGGTCGAAGTGTTGATTTATTGGGATTGGAAAAATAGAGCTTGTTGAAGTCTTCTCTTGAGAACATAATAGGGTAGAGTTGGAGAACTTTGTGAAGTAGCATATTGAATATTTGTGGATATCATTGAAGACCATGATGCATTGAAGTGATTATGAGGTGACCTTGAAGAAATTGTTTTTGGGTAACATGAAGAGAAATGGTGACACCTTCATGTGAAGAACAAGGTTGTCATTGATTATGTGACGTGGAGACTGAGTGAAGGCGTAACTAAAGATTGATAGGGCTTGTTGAAGAAAACATTGGGAGTCGTGAAGTATAAGCAAACATATCTTGAAAAAGTGAAGATATAGGGTTGGAGCCCTTGGGGTTGGTGCCTCAAAATTGACAAGGTTGGTGCCTTGGAAAGTCCAAGTTGGTTCTTGGAAAATATAGGATTGGTTTCCCTCGAGTTGGTGTTCCTAAAATCAAGGTTGGTGCCTTGGATAAGATAGGGTTGGAGCCCTAGAGGATCAGAGTCCTCAAGAAACTAGGTCGGAGCCTAAACCAGATATAGGGTTGGAGCCCTTGAGGTTGGTGCCTCAAAATTGACAAGGTTGGATCCTTGGAAGTCCAAGTCGGTGCTTGAAAAATACAGGTTGGAGCCTGGGAGATTGAATATTGGTGTCTTCACCTAGGGTTGGAGCCCTACATATATTGTACTTGATTTATTGAAGAAATTAATAAAATCATTTATTCTTATTGTTCATTTTTTGTTCAAAATATAAGTGATCTAACTGGTAAAAGTAACAATTGAAAAGAAATATTGATTCTTCCCCCTCTCAGTATTTCCAACAATTGGTATCAGAGCTAGTACCTTCACTCAAAGCCTAACAACTTGAAGGTTGATCATTAGAACACAAATGGAAAAGCCAAGGAAGAACGTCTCCAATCCTCCTAAATACGTGTCTCCCTCAACCACCGAAATTGAAGTCAATCAATTTGTGAAGGCTCCATTTTTCAATGGAAACTTTGATATATGGTAGGCAAGAATGAGGAATTTATTAAAGACTCAAGGCATTGAAGTCTGGAAATTGGTGATTACTGATAGCATGATGGATGGAAAATCCAAGGAACATAATACGAGAGCAATGAAAGCAATCTTGAATGGGCTACCTGATTCTATGAAGGCCAATTTTGAAAAATGTCCATCAGCAAAAGGCATATGGGATAAAATTCATGATCTTCACTCAAAAGGAGAATTGACAATGATCTCTAGTCAAGAAAATGATGGAACATATGGGTTAAAGAAGACATAGAAGGTGAAGAGAGTGAAAAATATTTTGAAGAATATATCCTCACTAAAATTATGGCTACAATGGAAGAGAATAACAATTTGAAAAAGGAAAATGAGGAACTTAAGAAGAAAGTGCAAGTTGGTGACCAAGACAAAACAAGGAAGGAAGTTGACCTTGTCAAGCTTCAAGTACAAGAAAGAGATGAGGATCTCGCCAGGATTAAGGAAGAATTTCATCAAAACAAGAGAAAGTATCATTAAGAAGTCATATCCATGACAAATCAATTGGATAAGGAAAAGAAACAGGAAGATACCTTGTCAAGGCACCTTGAACAAAGGCACAAAATCTTGAACAAATTTGAAGCAGAGATTGGTCAATAAAAGGAAGAGGTCTCCTCCCTTAGATCTCAACTAGAAGAATCAAGGAAACAAGCACAAGGAGTTGAGAAGGTCATGGAAGATTTGACATTCATAGAAGGACAAATTGATGAAGCAGAAAAGGAGAGAGATTCCATGACATGCCAACTAGAAGAAAAGGATGTTGACATCACCAAGTTAAAATTATAAATCACTTCTCTTGAGGCCCAATCGTGTGAAGAAACCAAGATGATGGAAGAAATGAATAAGCAACTAGTTATGAAAGATGAAGATTGTGAAAAATTGAAAGGAGAAATTGTATTTCTTATAAAGGAAGTTGACTTTCTGAATAAGAACTTTAAAATCTCTCAAACCCTAGATGACATATTAAATCATCAAAGGTCTCCCCTTGATAAATGAAGTCTTGGCTATGCCGGTGAATCCTCAAGCAAGATTGATGAAAACCCTAATGCTTCAAACAACAAGGATGTAAGGAAGCCTAGAAGAAATTTTGATGCTCCTAGTTCCAGCAAAGGGAAGGAGAAGAGTTAAGACAACTATGGAAGAAACCTTCCTCCAAGAATGAATGCAGATGTTGTCAAGGATGCAAGAAGAAATGGTTATAATCAAAGGATCCCAAGGCAAAAATACTTTAGAAGTACATCAAGGAAACCTTCTTTTCCCAGGTACCAAAGTATATTTCTTGGTTATTGCTATTCTTGTACAAACTTTGGGCACATGGAAAAATATTGCAGGGCATATCACATAGATAATTATAATGTTCCCTGTCAATATCCGAGAAACAATTTTGCAAGAAGTCATGAATTCTTATTCATGAACAACATAGAGTGCTTCAAGTGTCATAACAATGGACATATGGCACATAATTGTAACTTGACTTGGGCACCTACTCAAGATAGAACTATGCCAAAAAAGAAATTTACACAAGTATAGAGAAGGAAGCAAATACAATCCGAAAATCTCTTGAACTCTCTAGCCAACAACACATGTTGTTGACCTGATCTTCAAAAATCTAAGCATTTGATGGGGAAAATCTGCAAAAAGGAAGAACATGCATACAGTTAGGGGGAGCTTATGATGATTAGGCATTCTTACAAAAGCCATTAGTGAATAAGTCGTATGAAATCCTTGATGAGCTATATGGACAATCATTCTTTGATAGATCATCTCTCAGGAACACTCCTTGAAGAATATAATCCTTATTCATCCGATGGATTATTATTGAAGATCTCTTACACTTGATCATTAGCAGGTAACCTTTCATGAGGGGGATTTGGTTTATCACATAAAGGAATTTAAGCACATCTATCATGGACCACATTTCTAGAAAGAAGAGCACCATGACAGAGGGGAGTAATATACATATGAAGAACTACTGTTCGTAAAGAAAAGAAGCAACTTGACAAGGGGAGTACTTGGGCACCTCATTTTCCATTGATGTCAAAGGGGGAGAGAATGTTGAAAGGGAAAGAATATTGCCATCAATGAAAAAGTGGGAGATTTTTAATCTAGGTTGTCATTGATGTCAATATGGCACTAGTCGAGATGGAAAATATTGTTGAGATGCCTGGTTCCAAATGATGATTTCATAACTCTTGTTTCATAAGAATGTCATAAATTAATATGTCAAGTCACTAATGAAGAAGTCTTAAGAAGTGCCAAGTACCAAGTATTTAGAAGCCTTTGATGACATATGGACGACTACATTTGATGATGCCATATTCTTGATGAATGACCACAATTGATGATGGCACTTGATGAGGTCTTAATAACATGGTTGGAGATAATTTGATGATTGGAAGATTATTTTAGAGTTATCCTAATGATGTCGCATAATGACTGCACTAGTATATGATGACATTGTTCATGCGTCATGCTACATGGATTTTGCACTCCTACATAATGACTCTATCATCCTATGATTACATTGATAACAATGAAGAAGTCACGCTCTCCCAAACATTCCTCATGTTGTCCCAAAATTTTTATTCATAAAATTTAAGTCCAGTCACAAAGAAAAAATATTTTGGACACCTTGGAGGCATCCTTTCCAAATGGATCCTATACCATCTTAAGGAGGATTTTCTCCTCTTTCTAATGAGCCTTTATTTGCCCCAAAACTCCCAATAGTTTGTGAGATATTGAATTTTTTAAGTTAAGGAAATTATTCCTCAGAGTGAGCCGACCTACACTTAGTCATACAAGTCAGCCTCACTTCAAATAGATGTGTCCCTTCAGTTATAAATGAAATATCTATAAATAGACTTCTAAACACTTCATTTTTATCACCAATTTGGGCAAGAATTCAAAGATATGAAGTACAGAAGAAGACAGAAGGCCAAGGAGAACAAGGAGACTATTGTTTAGGATGAAAAAATGATAATTTTGTTTGGGCATAAAATCTTTGTTGAAGCTGCCATAATTGTCATGGTTAAAGCTGTCGCAGTTTCCGTCGTAGAAGTTGTCGTAGTTGCCGTGGTAGAAGATTTTGTAGTTTCCGTGGTCGAAGTTGCCGTAGTTGTTGTGGTCGAAGCTGTTGTAGTTTTTGTGGTTGAAGTTTTCGTGGTCGAAGAGCTGTCGTAGTTTATGTGGTAGAAGTTGCCGTAGTTTCCATAGTTGAAGTTGTCGTAGTTGTTGTGGTTGAAATTTCCATAGTTGTTGTGGTTGAAGTTGTCGTAGTTGTCGTGGTCGAAGCTTCCGTAGTTGCCATGGTCAAAGTTGTCGCAATTTCCATGGTCGAAGCTGCCATAGTTGTCGTGGTTGAAGCTGTTGTAGCTGTCATGGTTGAAGCTATCGTTGTCGAAGTTGTCATAATTTTCGTGGTCAAAGTGTTGATTTATTGGGATTGGAAAAATAGAGCTTGTTGAAGTCTTCTCTTGAGAACATAATAGGGTAGAGTTGGAGAACTTTGTGAAGTAGCCTATTGAAGATTTGTGGAGATTATTGAAGACCATGATGCATTGAAGTCATTATGAGGTGACCTTGAAGAAGTTTTGTTTGGGTAACCTGAAGAGAAATGGTGACACCTTCATGTGAAGAACAAGGTTGTCATTGATGATGTGATGTGGAGACTAAGTGAAGGTGTAGCTGAAGATTGATAGGGATTGTTGAAGAAAACATTGGGAGCCGTGAAGTATAAGAAAACATATCTTGACAAAGTGGAGCTATAAGGTTAGAGCCCTTGGGGTTGGTGCCTCAAAATTGACACGGTTGGTGCCTTGGAAAGTCCAAGTTGGTTCTTGGCAAATATAGGATTGGTGTCCTTGGATTTGGTGCTCCTAAACTCAAGGTTGGTGCCTTGGAAAAGATAGGGTTGGAGCCCTAGAGGATCGGAGTCTTGAAGAAACCAGGTCGGAGCTTGAACCAGATATAGGGTTGGATCCCTTGAGGTTGGTGCCTCAAAATTGACAAGGTTGGATCCTTGGAAGTCCAAGTCAGTGCTTGGACAATATAGGTTGGAGCCTAGGAGATTGAAGATCAGTGTCTTCACCTGGGGTTGGAGCCTAGGAGATTGAAGATCAGTGTCTTCACCTGGGGTTGGAGCCCTACATATATTGTACTTGATTTATTGAAGAAATTAATAAAATAATTTATTCTTATTGTTCATTTTGTGTTTTAAATATAAGTGATCTAACTGGTAAAAGTAACAATTGAAAATAAATATTGATTCACCGCCCTCTCAGTATTTCCAACATTGTCAATCAACCATTAGTATTTTCTACATTTACGCCACTTACTTTAGTTGATAGATCTACCACTTGCTTATGAAGTTCATGGTTCTTTAATTTAGTAATACCAAGGGCACTTTATGTTTTATTTAACATTCATTCTAATTCCTCAACCCTTTTTCTATAGTATTATGTTATGTAAGGAACTTGAATGTAGACACATCCTTTCTTACCATTATATTAGGGAAAAAGGTAAAACAATTGCCTTGTAGTATACCTTCTTGAAATAAAAAGCAGTAATACATGTGTCACTATGACCTAGTTGAATGAAGTTCACTCTCAAGTTGATTGTTGAGAACATGTTTCTCTTGGTTTTGTGCCTTCAAGTTTCGAAATTTTGATACTTCCTCTACAATTTGTTTATAAATCCTTGATTATTCTTTATAGCATCGTTGTAGCTCAAAATCCAAGCTTTTTGACTTTTGGCTATTACTCCCCCTATGATTTTGTTCTATATGAACAACAATCTATCTCATGTAGTGCACCTTGTGAAAAAGGCATGATGTGGTGGACTGCAATTGTGTACTACTCATTTTATTGAGAAATTGAAGGAGAAATTACTCCCAACCTCTCATCCATTTTCCCCTCACAACAACTCTCTTTGCCTCCATCCAGTGCATATACATTGTCTGTGGTTTTAATTTCCTTCATAATTATTTTACTTAAATATTCCTTCTTTACTTCACAACCATCTGAATGAAATATGACATTATATCCTTAGTCACACATCTATATAACACTTTAAAAACTATGTTTAAGACCATCTACATACAATACATTTTGAGCTTTGGTATTTCCCTTGTTCGAAACAATTGTTCCTTTTCTCATAATTCTTGCTGGAGAATTCTTTCCAAAAATAACACTACATTCCATGTCTTTATTAATATATACAATTTGCTTTTTGTCTCATGTCATGTGATTTCAACAACCACTATCAATATACCATTGATTTCCTTTATTTTGAGTATAAAGAGAAAATACACACATTTTAGAATTCTTAGGCTTCTCCTTACATACCTTTGTGATTTCTATTTGCTTGTCTTGATTATAAGCACTTATCAACTTGCTTTGACATTCATTTTCCTTATTCCAAAATTCATTAGATATATAACACTCATTTTCATCCAAGAGAGGAGAAAATGCATTAACACAATATGCAGGCATTGAGGACTGATTAGATCTAACCTTTTCATTTCTAATATAGCTATGGGATCTACAATTTAGAGGCTTACGTCCAAAGTTATGAAATTAAAAAAAATATCCATAAAATATATTTAGGTACCTTTGAGTGAAGATCCTTCTTTAAAGGATTGATCATTGAAGCTTTCTTTGCTCACTAGCTTAAAGAGGTTCAAGCTTCTGCTCGCTACTCTCTCTAGTTTTATTTATGAGGTTAGTTTGATTTTGTTTTAGTTGATCCTCGACTTCATTCCTTGCTTTGTTAAGCTATTTTCTTGGTCCTTTGAGCGCATTGGTATGACTCTTGGATAAATTTGTTCTTTGTGTGTTAGAACTTTATTTACCTTGGAAAACTTCATGAATTTATTTATAGCCAAGTTCTATCTTTATTTCCAGTGATCTCTAATTTCCTAAGATATTATCTGTGTTAGACCCTTTTACAAATATTAGGTTCAGAGTCATTTGAACCTTGTCTTTATTTAGATATTTTCTTAGAGAAATAATCTATGCTTCTAATCTTTCATAGTTCTTTTCCTTTTCTTTTAATTGATTCACCAACATGTCTTTTATTCTTTTGGCCTTTTATAGATGAGTATCTAGGACAATGGTTATTTCATCAAAATCACAATCCTTTTTTTCATATTCATGTAGTAACTCCTTATGCCTTTTATTTTCTCCCGTGAGCCTCTCTATCTCTATTAAGGAACCAAAAAACTCTACTTTAAGCTTTAATTCCCCATCATCATCATCTAGACTTGTCTTCTCTTTCTTTTTCTTCATTTTTTTGAGCAATAGATTGAGAATTCATGGCTAGGAGGTCTTCTTCATCATCATTGCCTTTACCTTTTTCATAGGAAAATCTAGAATAAAAATGATCTATTTTATGAAAATCACGACAGAATAGTAGCTCACCTTTGCCTTTTCTAAATACTCGTAAAATGGACTGCTCTTCTTCTGCATCTAATTTCTCTTTCCAATTAACTTTAGGTTCTTCACCAAGAAACAATATAGAACACATTGTACCACAAAACAAGCGATTTAACATGGAAACCCATATAGGAGTAAACCACAAGACAAATTCTTGTTTATAGATAAATTTAGGCACCAACCTATTGTTACGTTATTTGCAAGCATGCACTTGCAGGAGACACCAATCCCCTTTTTGATCTCTAAAGTTTATTTTTATTTTTGTTGATCCAATCCATTCTCTGGTATAATCTTTGTAATTTAATATCAATACCAACTCTTTGCAATATGATATCAATTCTTTAGCTATGTGTAATTTTACCTCCTCTATTTACAATCTATTATGTGCACTTCAACTTTCTATTGTGATCTTTCTCTTTCCCCTAATAGTATTTTCAATCTACTCCTCAACATTCATACTTGCTATCTCACATACTCACACATGTTGTCCCTCAATATCCACGTTTTCTCTTACACTTGTTGTCCTCCTCTCATATATATGCATCTATTGTTCTTCATTATTTACATTTGATTTCATTCAACATACACATTTTCTACCTCTCTCATACTCCCTTGCTAGCAAATTCACACTTACAGTCCCATTGCTTGATTTACTTGACCATATATTTATATTTTCTTTCTTCTCAGATTTAAATCGATCCATAGTTTATACTCATGGTTTTTTCCCATTATATTGACCCATGGTATGGGCATTAAGCCCAACAACAAGGTAAAGATTATTTTCCCACTTTTCATACTTATTGTTATGCATTTCGAAGTGAAATTGTCACATTTTATGAACTAAAACTACTAAACAAGAGCAAACATAATGGATGGGACATCTTGTAGGTGTTGCAACACCACAGAACCGAGTAACCTAACCAACTATAATATAACAAAACATGTGTTGCAAATCCTCTCTCTGAGCCTAATGTAGTTATTGCAACTCCAACCCCAATCATCCTTGATACAACTACAACATTTCCATTTGTGATGATGATTATGATGCGCCCTTGACACAATAAAGTTGTTGCAACTCTTGGAGTTCCATTTCACCGTTGTGATTCTGTTGGCATTATGGTACATATGTTTTACTTGATGGAAACCCTTTCATACAGGTGACAGATCATAGTGCAACAGGCCAGTAGCAAAGATTGATGATCAACATACTTAGAATGCAAGAATATAAGGGGTTCGCAGGTGCACCATTCAAAAGGTGCAGACCCGCAGGCACGCCATTCACAAAGTGCGGATATGTTTGTAGACCTCCCGCACAAAAGGTGCGAACCTAAAATGCACGGACTTTCATGCAGAGAAAAACGAACGTCATATGTTTGGTCCATGGTATTTAGTCCGACGTTTTTGATCCTATGGTTTTGGTCCGTGGTTTTAGCATCTAAAATATTAAACCCAGGTTTTGGATCCCTTTTATTGGTTTTCTATGGTTTTGATCCATGGTTTGAATAAGGGCTTGCCTATAAAAAGGAAAGGAGATCATTTGGCTAGGTACTTGAAAATTGAATATCTTAAGATCTGAAATTTTGGGTGATCGGTTTGAAAAGCTAGATCTAGATAAAAGAGAAATCTGTAAATTGTAAGGCGGATCTATTGATAGGTCATGATCTTTTGGTGCATGTTCAGACCTGTGGATCTGACAGTCTGTGGCACATTGGAGGACTGAGAATTTGGCTCTATACAGAGGTCTGCAGGCGATCCACAGTGTAGGTGCGGAGGAACGCAGCACAGCGGAAGGCGCAGGTGCGGAGGAACGCAGCGCAGAAGAAGGTGCAGGTGTGGAGGAACGCAACACAGCAAAAGGCATAGGTGGGGAGGAACGCAGCGCAACAGAAGGTACAAGTGTGGAGGTGCGCAGTTGAATCAGCGGAGCAGGTGCGGAGCTGCGCAGTCTCTTCACGGTAAAAGTGCAGATATCCGCAGGTTTCCTTCGGTGAAGTTGCGGACCTTTTCTTGAAATATATTTTAGCTGTATTTAAATTGGTGGCTGGTTACTGGTGATATTTTCTGGTTACCGCATTCTGAGAAGTTAATTGTTTAAAGGAGATTGGGTGATGCACATGTACTTGATGTTCTCGATCCATTTTGAAAATTTATGAAACGTGGTCCCTGGAAGAAAGAGAAGGTAGTAGCCTTCTGTAGGTCAGCACCTACGTACTAGTATCTTAGCTAGTACAAGAGCTAAGGGGGTTGTATCTCCCTTCCAGGAGAAGCTGGAAAATGAGATAGGGTTGTAGCTCTCTGCAGGTTGCAGCCTGTGTACTAGCAAAGGACTGCACCAGTAAAAAATCATTGTAAGAAGAAGTTTCTTATTGAAAGAAGATAGAGACATATTGCAGCAGGTGGTTTTCACCCACATTGGGTTTCCACCTTACATCTTGTATTCCTTGGTGTGACTGTCTATTTTGTGTTCCTGCTCATTGTTCTATGGTTCTCACATACAAATTAATGACAAACATATAATTATAAGTTTGGAAGGTATATGCAAGTTTAAATTGTCAGATCTGAAAATATTTTGTATAAATTGAGAAATACTG
>APFE031758566.1:131355-141903 GCA_000404065.3 Pinus taeda | reverse complement strand
TCTGCATCACCAAAGCAAAGTTTTGACTCATGGCTTCTTCATTGCTACCAAAGATGATATCATCAACATACACAACAAGTATTGGAAATTTATCATTATCAATTTTTATATATAGATTGCTATCTACTGACCCTTTTGAAAAACCTTGTTGATGGAGGTATTTTTCCAGACGATAATACCAAGCCCTTGGAGCTTGTTTAAGACCATAGAGTGCCTTCTTAAGTTTGCATACAAGTTTTGGATCATTTCCAAGGATGAACCCATCTAGTTGCTCAATATACACTTCTTCTAAGTCTCCATTTAAAAATGCAGATTTCACATCCATTTGAAATAATTTGAACTTCTGATAGCTAGAAAGAGCAAGGAACATTCTTATGGCTTCAAGTCTAGCAACCAGTGCAAAAGTTTCTTCAAAGTCTATACCTTCTTGTTGAGCATACCCCTTACAAACAAGTCTGGCCTTGTTTCTAATAACATCTCCATTTTCATTCAGCTTTTTTTTGAATATCCATTTGGTCCCTATGACATTCTTATCATTTGGTCTTGGAATCAACTCCCAAGTGTTATTCTTTTCAATCTGATCAAGTTCTTCATTCATGGCCTTGACCCAGCATTTATCTTTACATGCTTCATTTACATTTCATGGTTAAGTCATGGAGAGGAATGCTAGATAACTTGAAGCTTCTGAAATAGTTCTTCTTGTTTGTACATCTGCCTCTTTCTACCCCAAAAATTGAGTCTCTGGATGATTCTTTTGGACATACCTGGATGGAGTCTTTTCTTCTACCCTTATCTGTTCTTCTGGTGCCTGATATGTTTCTTCTTCATCATAAGTCTGATTTGATGTTGAAGGATAGTCCTCATCATCTTCGATATCTTCAGATTTTACCTGCCTAGGAATATTTCCTTCTTCATCAACAACTACATCAATACTTTCAACAATTTTTCCAAGTCTTTTATTGTAACACTTATATCCTTTGTTGTGGGGAGAGTAACCAAGGAGAACTCCTTCATCTGCTCTAGGTTCAAACTTGCCAAGGCTTTCATCAGTCCTTTTGATGTAACATTTGCTTCCAAAATTTTTGAAGTATTTTACCATAGGAGTCTTACCATACCAAAGTTCATGAGTCTGAGTGCTATTTACCTGGACGTTCGTCTTGTTGAGAATAGTAACAACAACAAATGCAGCTTCACCCCAGAAGGTTGCAGGAGCTCCAGACTCATCAAGCATAGCACAAGCCATTTGTTGAACTATTCTGTTCATCCTTTCTACTACTTCATTTTGCTGAGGAGTCCTTGCAGTAGAGAATTCCCTTCTTATTCCATGTTCTTCACAAAAATCGAAGAAATCATCCGAGGTAAATTCCCCTCCTCGATCAGACCTGAGGCATTTGATTCTTTGATTTGATTCGTTTTCAACCAAGGCTTTGAATGCTTTGAACTTTTCGAAAGCTTCTTCTTTATGCTTTAGGAGTCCTATCCAACACATCCTGGAAAATTCGTCAATGAATAATATGAAGTATTCTTCTCCTCGAAGTGACCTTTTCCTAGATGGACCACATACATCAGTATGGACAAGTTCAAGTGGCTTACTAGCTGATCCTTCCTTCTCAGGAAAATTAGTTCTGGTTTGCTTACCAAACTGACATGATTTGCATATTGTATTGTCTGGAATTCTGATGTCAGGGAGATCATGAACCGCCTGATATTTGCATGCTTTCCGTATCTGAGAGAAACTTAGATGTCCCAATCTCCTGTGCCATAGGCAGTGTTCATCATTCTTGCTTAGATAGCATTGTTGTTGTCCTCCCTTGAGTATGTATAAATTATTAGGATTTCTTATGCATTTGATCACTGTTTCTCCTATATCAAGCTCACGAACAATACATCCATTTGATCAAAATATTACCTCATTTCCTTGATCACACATTTGACTGACACTCAATAGATTGTGCTTTAAGCCATCAACATACATGACATTTCCAGCTTTGACCTTTTCTTTCAAAAGAACAAAACCTTTACCTTTTATGAGTGTAGGGGTGTCATTTCCAAATGAGACCTTCCTTTCCTTTTCTAAAGCACTATATGACTGAAGTTTTTCTTTATCACTTGTCATATGTTTCGAGCATCCACTGTCTATGTACCACTAATTTTCCTGTCCTTCTGCATATAAGGCTATACCACATCTTTCTGGTTGCGGTTCTTTCTTTCTCCATGTTTTAGGACTCAATGAAGCTTGCTCCTTCTGAGTTGTTTGCCGAAACCTACTCCTGCATTCATAATCTTTATGACCGAAGTTGTTACAAATAGAACATTCTATTTCATTTTCAAGAGAAGAAAAGTTATTGTAGGTTCTTTTCATGATTCCAGTCACATTCCCTTGATTTTGTGCTTCTCTGCTCATGATGGTCTTGTAGGAAACACATTAAGCTATCCAAAGTTATGACAAGAGAAACATTGGCCATTGAAGAAATTCCTTCGATTATCAAACCTACCGTCTTGGTGATTGTAGTTTCCATAGGCATTTATTCTTGAGGCAAATTGAGAATGATTTACCTACGGTTGGTTGTAGCTTATGTTCATTCTTGAAGTAGATAGCCCCGATTTACTTGGTGATCTTTGTTCATCCTTGAACTAAATTGACCATAATTTACCTGGTGATCTGCTTTTTGTTGTCAATTGTCAACCTGTTCACTTCTCCTTGCTACATCAAGATAACTTTTGGAGGTGGATGGCTTCTGTGCTGGAGATGCTTCTTCAGAATATTTGAGACCTGTCTTGATTAGAGGAGAATGTTTCACTTTGATAATCTCATCTAAAGTTTCAGATCCTTTAGCAAATCTAAGATTAAGAGCTTTTGTTTTCTCAATATCTTTTCTAAGTCCCACAATTTCACATTCTAACTTTTCATTATGTTTTTCCCTTTCAGCAAGTTGGAATGTCAGTGTATCTCTGATCATACTCTTTTCTTCTAAATAGATTTTAAGTTTAGAAATTTCTTCATAGAGATCATCTTCATCTATAGCATCCAAGAAATCATCATCTTCAGAAGCCATCAAAATTCTATAATCATTACATTGCTCATCTTCATCACTAATTGAAAATCCATCACTATCTTCATGAGTATAATAGCTCTTCTTACTTATATTATATTTTCTATCCCATCTAACTGGTTCCTTACCTTTGTTAAGCTTGTCTTTATGAGGACACTTGGCTGCATAGTGACCGACTCTTCCACAAGCAAAGCATTTGAAAGCTAGCTTACCTCTGAATCTTCTAGAACCCCATTGAAGATTTTTGACAAAGTTTGATTCTTCCTCTCCTTCTGACATATGTTATGACTCATTGTAATCTCCTTTTCTTGAAGCTTTGAATGTAGCTTCTCTCCTGTCTGATGGTCCCTCTTTTCTCATTTCAAAAGCAGTTAGGATTTCGTGCAGCTGTGACATGGTAATGCTCTGTAGATCCTGCTTTTCTTCTATGGTGGAAACTTTTGATTCAAACTTAGAAGACGAGGATCTTAGCACTTTTTCAACCAAAGTAACTTCTTTTATTTATTCACCCAAGTTTTTCATACGATTAACAATCTCATCTATACGTAAGAAATAACTAGCCACACTTTCATCATTGTGCATTCTGAGATTTTCATATTGAATTCTGAGAGTTTGTAGTTTTGTACGTTTTACCTGATCATCTCCTTCATAGCTCAGAATGATCTTGTCGCATATTTATTTTGCAGTTTTGAGCTACATAACCTTGATGAATTCTAATTGAGATAAACTCCCTAATAGAGTATTGATAGCCTTTGCATTTTTTTCATATTGTTTCTTACTAGCCATATCTATAGGAGTTGTTGATGGAAATGTGTATCCTCTTTCCAAAATATCCAAAACTTCTATACCAAGAGATTGAAGATAGGCTGTGATTCTTACCTTCCAATAGACGAAGTTGCTCCCATCAAAGATTGGTGGTCTGATAGATGCCTATTTTTCGTAGTTGCTCATGATGACAGATCTTCCTTCAAGCGATCAAGCTTCTTTTGAAGGACCTGCTTTGATACCAATTGTTGGAAATAATACTGAGAGGGGGAGGTGAATTAGTATTATCAAATGAATTAATTTTCATTTCACAATCAGATTTGTATACACTACTTCAGTTATGGGAAACTGTGATATATGCAACTATGTCTAAAGCAACCAACGTATATCAGTAAACTTATGATTCATTAAATGTTGATCTTTAATCAGTGCATCAGAACTTCATTAACCTTAAGAATAATAAACATGTGTAGTAAAACAGAACAGACCATCACACACATAAACACAAGATATAAGGTGGAAACCCAATGTGGGTGAAAACCACCTGCTGCAATTCGTCTCTATCTTCTTTTAATAAGAAACTTCATTTTACAATATATCTGTACTGGTGCATTCTTATACCAGTACGTAAGCTTCTACTTGTAGAATGCTACAACCTTCTCTCGTTCTCCAGCTTCTCCTGGAAGGGAGCTACAACCCCATTAGCTCTTGTACTAGCTAATGTTCTAGTACATAGGTGCTGACCTACAGAAGGCTACTACCTTCTCTTTTCTTCCAGGGACCACATTTCATAAATTTTTAGACTGGATCCATCAATGAAATCAATTAAACATCAAATATATCTGCATCAACCGATCTCCTTTTCACCAACCAAAAATTGATTCAAACAATCACTTCTCTGAATGTTGTAACCATAAAATAGTAACAGTGACCAGACACCAATTCTAAACTTAGAACACTACAGCAGTAAATAGAAGTAGCTAAAACATATTTTGTGAGATGTACGCTACTTCAATATGTGAAACCTCCATGCATATGCTTTTGTATTAAGGCAAACCTGTGTATACGCTTCTTTGAATTACCAAACCTGCGTGTATACGCGCCTTTGCAATGCTGAACCTACGTACAGATCTATAAAAGATAATTTACCCTTTTCAAATATTCAAACATCAATTATACCCAGATTATCAAATTTATAGATCAAGTCATGTGCCAAATATAATAGATCAAAAATCACACAAAGATACTTCTCTTCAAGCCTTAAGATCTTGACCCTTCAATAGAACTTATCCTTCTTGTAGCGCTCGGGTTCCTCCTTGGTTCAGATCCAGCTATGCACCATAACACAATGACTAGTATTCTAGATCTTTCTCTTCATAAGATATTCAATACTTGAGTGAATCACTTTGCCTAATTATCTCCTTCCCCTTTTATAGTCTTAGGCCTCAATACCATGGTCCAAAACCACTTAGAACCAATACTATGGACCCAATACCTAGGTTCAACACATCGGACGAGATATCATGGACCAAAGCCATAGGTCCAAATACCAAGGACTAAATACCATGGACTAAAAATAAGTTTTCCCACATGTACGCACTTTTCCATGCATGAAAGTGCGTGCATCTGTATACACATCTTTTGATCGTCGAACCTGCGTGTATACGCGACTTGGTTAAGAGGAAACTGCGTATATCTCTTTTTCTTTCATTCTGAGAGCCTGAACTGTGATCTATCATTTGAGTGAGTTTCCATCAAGGACAACACCTATGTCATAGAGTTGAACCTATGTCATAATGCCAACACAATAACCCTCTTGAAAATATCTCTCCCTAATGTGTTTGTCATGCCAAATATTCCTCTATAGCTGGAGTACCTCAATGTGCAGGAGAGCTTGCAAATTGAGTTCATCTAAATCATTGAGTTTGAGTTTCCTCCCTTATTGTTATGTGGTGAGGTCATAGTCTAATTGAGCTTCCATACTTAGGGTATTATATTCAAATTCAATGGATAACAGGACATTCTTCCCATAGAATAATCTGAATGGTGCAAATCTAGTGGTGGTCTTCTAAGTGGTATTATAGGCCAAAGTGGCTTCTATAAGTCTATATGCCCAATCCTTTATGTTGTTGCTAAAAACCTTGGTTAGAATGTTCTCCAAGGCTCTGTTTGTGACCTCCACTTTCCCATTTTCCTAATGATGATAGGAAATGGATTTCATGTGCTTGATGTGGTGCTAGTTCATGAGGTATTTGATCAAATTTGAGGTGAATTGTGTTCCTTGATCAGTGACCAACTCTCTTGGAAAACCAAACTTGTAGAAGATATTCTCCCTCAAAAACTTAGCCACCTTCTTCTCAGTTGTTTCCTTTAATACCTTTGTTTCATCCCATTTACTCAAGTAACCAGTGCACATAGTGATATACTTCTTTTTTCCTGATGGGGCATCAATGGGCCAAATAAATTCCATGCTCCATTTCTCAAATGGCTCTAGATTCACTTGGGATTGTAATGAAATTTCATCCTTAAGTGTGGGCTTACCCATCCTTTAGCATTGATCACACCTGGTGGTGTACCTTATTGCATCTCGATGTTCAATGGGCCAGTAGTAACCAGTTTGTAGAACTTTGAAGGTTGTCCTCTTATCAAAAAAGTGGACTCCACAAGTTCCACCATGGCATGTTGAGAATATGTCAAATACCTCCTCTTCCCTCACATATCTTCTCAAAATATGATTTTACCCCAACTTGAAAATATTTCCCCCAATCCAAGTGAATGGGGAACTTTTCCTGATAATCTTCCTCTTCTCCTTAGAGGATAGATGAGGAGGGAACCTCCCAAAACAAAGTAGTTGGCTATATCAACAAACCAAAGAGATAACACTGAGATAGAAAAAAGGTGCTCATTTAGGAGTCGATCATCTACCATCTCCTTATTCCCTGCAGGAAAGGTTAGTCTTGACAAGAAATCTGCAACCACATTCTCTCTCTGGTTTACTAACAATAGTTAAATCAAAGTGTTGCAATAATAACAATCATCTAATTATGTTCTCATTGAAATTAGATTTATTCACTAAATATTTGATAGTTGCATGATCAATGTGGAAAAAAAAATTGATATCCAATGATGTATTGCCTAAAATTGTTCAAAGAGTTACAACAACCAAGAGTTCTATTTCAATGATTATATAGTTTAGCTCAGATTTAGAAAGGTTCTTACTGATGAAATAGATAACATAGGGAAATTTGTCTTCCACTTGTCCTAAGGCTTCCCCTACAACTTTATCTTATGCATCTATATGTATATGGAAAGGAAATTCCCAATTGGGACCCCTAAGCATGGGTGCAGTGGTCAACTTTTCTTTTAGCACTTCAAAGGCCTCTTGACATTTTTATGTCCAACAGAAGTCTGAATCCTTAGCCAATAGTCCAAACAAGGGTGAAGCCAATTTACTGAAGTCTTTAATCAACCTTCTATAATACCCAACCAATCTATAGAATCTTATAGCATCTCTTTATTTCTAAGGGACAAGGACCCTTTTAATGATTTCAATTTTGTTGGGGTCAACATGTATCCCTTCCTAGGATATGGAATGGCCTTGGACAGTCCCTGCATTCATCAAAAATTAAAAGTTTTTGGGACATAATGAAATATTCATCTCAATGCATTTATTTAAGACTTTACCCAGATTAGAAAGAGCTTCATGGAGGTCACAACAATAAGGGGTGAAGTTGTATAATTTCCTGTAGATTCACCAACTCATGCAATTTGCTAAAGTAAAGGACAAGAATCTACTTCTACTTTCGACCAGAAGAAGCCAATAGAACTATGAAAACAATATGAACAAGAACAAGACAAAGTAATGGCACATAACACAATAAGTTTTCCTGGGGAAAGACACAACTCAAAACCCTACCTATTTGTATTTCATTAAATCAGAAATATGAGTGAAGATACAAAACTTGTTCTCACTAGAACAATTCTGCACAAGTATGCTCAACTCTCTACCTCACAAGCCCACTATTAGCTAACACTTAGCCAATTTCTACTGCCTACCAAGCCCTATTTCCTTGCTCAATTCCTAGGATGAATAACTTGTATTTAAGGGTAATTCATGCTTCCAAAACTGCGCAATACAAACATGGGTCCTTCTCTAATTGCATGCATGATATTTACAACTCAGTAAATCATACAACTGATAGTACATTGTCCTTGCACTCTAGTCTCAATTGGGTCTTTCTCTGAATTGACATGCATGAGTTTCTCATGAGGGAATCTTCAGTTAACTGGAGTAACATTTGTTGATGCACCAATGCACCAATTGATTATTAGTCCTCTATTAGTTCCAAAAATAGTTCGAACTAATTTAACTGACCATAACTCAGTAAAATGAGTTAATATAATTATAACTCAATTTAAACTCATACTTGACCCCTAAAATTTTGGGAGAACATATAGATGACTACAGAAAGACTTCCAACTCAAAATTCCTAAGCTAATTAAGTTAATTAAACTTAATTAACTATTTACAAGCTATTATGAGATTACAATTCAATTTTAATTCAAGGACAAATTAAACTGGAATTTCTTGTTTCCATTTCTCAACACTCCCTCTCAACAAGAAAGGGATTATCTATTACCTCGATCCTATCTCTCTGAAACTCGAATTTACACCTTGACAATGGATTTGTCAAAATCTTGGCATCTTTCTCCTCTGTTGGAATGTAATCTAACAACATGATTTGCCTTAATACACACTCTTTGAGATGATGATATCAGATATCAATTTGCTTGGACCTAACATGAAAAACTGGATTTTCAAAGAGTTTGATACAACTCTGATTATTGCAGTAAATCACTGTCAGATCCATCTATTGACCAAACAGATGAACCAGAATCTTCCTCATCCAGATGGCCTCACATTTTGCCTAACTTGTAGCCATGTACTCTTCCTCTGTCAAACTAAGTGTAACCGATATTTGTTTCCTATTGTGCCAAGAAATTGCCACCGACCCAATACTAAAGAACCCTCTTGATGTGGTCTTCCTATCGGATAGACTCCCCACCTAATCTGCATCGATGAAGCCTCGAATCCTCACTCCCTCTTTCTATTTGTACCATAATCCATACAGAGTATTTCCCCTAAGGTATCTCAATACATTCTTTGTTGCCTTCCAATATAGCTCGGTAGGCCTAACCATCACCTGACTAAGTTGGTTAACTGCATAGCATAAATCTGGTCCTATGTTCACCAAGTACATGAGTGAACCCACAATATGCCTATAAATGGTAGCTTTCACTAGCTCTCTTGAAGTAGCATCCTCCTTCCTCTATTAACCAGCTGGAGGAGCCTCCATAGGCTTGCATATCTCCATGTGGAACCTCCTAAGTATCTCGTTGGAATACTTTCTTTGAGACAAAAACAGCTCCCCATCACCCTGCCATACTTCCATGCCAATAAATTAATGCATGAGCCCGAAGTCCTTCATATCAAACTCTCTTGCAAGGTCCTCCTTTGCAATATTTCATTAGCTAATCATCACCTGTTAGTATGAGATCATCAATATAAAGTACAATGATCAACGTTTGACCTTCCACCACTATTTGGTATAGGTTCACATATGCTTCACTCTTTGTGAAGTCCAACCCGGTAAAGTAGCTATCCATCGTGGTGTACCAAGCATGAGGTGCTTGCTTCAACCCATACAATCCTCTCTTGAACCGGCACACATGCAACTCACGGTGGAAAGTTCCAAAACATTCAAGTTGCACTATGTACACCTCTTCCTCAACCATGCCATTAAGGAAGGTTGTATTTACATCCATCTTATGTATCTTCCAACCCATATGCGTTGATAGTGCCAATATAGATTTGATTGATGAGTACCTTGAAACAAGAGAAAAGGTCTCATCATATTCAATCCCCTCTACCTGTGAAAAGCCACGGGCCAAAAATCTAGCCTTATGCTTCTCCACACTACCATCTATATCTTTCCTTACCTTGTAAATACCATGGGAGCCCACCATGGACTTATACCCTGGTCTCGAGACCACATCCCAATGTTATCGGGAAATCTAGTGTCGATGCAGAGCTGCTAGTCCCACTAAGACAGGTAGCTATCTTAGAAACAAACAGATTAAATTTACTTTCATTTTCCTTTACGAGAAGTATATAGGAGAGGAGAAAGAATACCGACCTCAATATTTCACTTGATTCCTTGCTTGTTCCTTCTCCCCTCTGACGGATCTTTTGCCACTCCTTCCTTAATTACTCCACTTCAAATAGTACCTGTAAAGTCAAAGCAGCATAATACCTTCAAAGTGCAGAGATCTACAATCATAAACAATATAGGACTAGATATATATTGACCACACAAATGCATATATTATAAAACATACAAGAATGTGCAGGAAAACTTGAATAGCTTTATTGATGTAAAGATTAGAAGAGAGGATTACAACCAATTGATCTAACCCAGCATCATCCTCCTAGCATGAAAGCCCTTCTTCACCTCATAAAAAGCTTAGATCACCCAACACTATGATATTCCACCAAGAAACTAACAGCACTTCCTTACAAGATGCAAAATTCTAGCCTCTGGATCTCTGGGATGAGGGATCCATATATAGATGATTGCAGGGGGGTGAGTCAGCTTCTGGAATTTTGATTAGTGTCTTCTCTCTGATATTTCTTGATTCCACTTGGAGATTGATGATCTCTTACTCATCC
>APFE031758566.1:110801-126120 GCA_000404065.3 Pinus taeda | reverse complement strand
AGCTATCTTAGAAACAAACAGATTAAAGTTACTTTCGTTTTCCTTTACGAGAAGTAGATAGGAGAGGAGCAAAGAATACCAACCTCAATCTTTCACTTGATTCCTTGCTTGTTCCTTCTCCCCTCTGACGGATCTTTTGCCGCTCCTTCCTTAATTAGTCCACTTCAAAGAGTACCTGTAAAGTCAAAGTAGTATAATACCTTCAAAGTGCAGAAATCTACAATCATAAACAATATAGGACTAGATATATATTGACCACACAAATGCATATATTATTAAACATACAAGGATGTGGAGGAAAACTTGAATAGCTTTATTGATGTAAAGATTAGATGAGAGGATTACAACCCATTGATCTAACCCAACATCATCCTCCTAGCATGAAAGCCCTTCTTCACCTCATGAAAAGCTTAGATCACCCAACACTATGATATTCCACCAAGAAACTAACAACACTCCCTTACAAGATGAAAAATTCCAGCCTCTGGATCTCTGGGATGAGGGATCCATATATAGATGATCGCAGGGGGGTGAGTAAGCTTCTGGGATTTTGATTATTGTCTTCTCTCTTATATTTCTTGATTCCACTTGGAGATTGGTGATCTCTTACTCATCCCTGGGCGAATTCAAAGAGGCAAGTGTCACAGGAGAAGTTTCTAGAAGATTCCATGATCGTCCACCTTGCAAACTATCTCTACCATTTGTCCACTCTCGCCCATCACACCCTACAGAAGGGATTTCTAGTATGCATCACACTTTTTTCACTGAGCAGGTGAGATCCATCACACCCTTAGCACTAAGCAATCTGTATGGTCTAGTTTTGACCAGTTCTGAGCAGTTTTCTGTGGAGAACTTCTGGGAGATGATGTAATCAGCTCACCTTGTTCCTTTAGGGCATGAAACAACACTTTTAGGGACTCAGAATCCCTTGTTTTATGGACATATTTGATTGGGGTTGAAGTGCCAAAATATGTCTATAACACCCAAACATTGTTATGAACTATCAAGTCATACTCCTCCACCATTGCATCAACCCAAATTGATTGTTTCACTTCTTCCTCAAAGGAATATGGTTGTTTCACAACACATCCTCTCATAAGAGCCATGTATCCAATGTACTTTTCAGGTGACCTCGTCTGTCTTTGTTATGATGTGGGTGCTCCCACATTCTCTCTAGCATCGAACAACAATCTATCTACCTCTCTGGTGTGCTTTCTCCCATCTCTGGAAGACTCTGCCTAAGTGGATGTCTCCACTCCCAGATCCTTTGCACATGGTGGTTCAACATAAATCTAAGGCTCCTCAACCACATGTATCTCAATCTCCCTCTCAAGGGAAACTTGCATGGCCTTCTCCTCATCAAATTTGACACCCCTGTGAACCAATGTCATCCTGTTGGTTGGAAACTACACCCAGTAGTTGTGAGGTGTTTTAGTGTACCCCACAAATATCCCCAACTTTGTTATTAGCTCAAGCTTCTTCTGTGCATATTTGGTCAAATGGAAATACACCAATGACACAAAAATCCTGAAGTGACCAACATTTGGCCTCTTACTGGAATAAACCCCTCTGGTGTCTTCATCGCAAGTATCCTATGTGGACTAGGGCTCTGAACATAAACCGATGTGTTGCATGCCTCAAATGAAAAGTTTAATGGGAAGCCATAACCATGAAACATCACCCTCATTTCCCCTATTATGCTTATGTTCTTCCTCTCATCCACCCCATTCTTTTGAGGGTTATGTGGTGTCGTCAACTCTTGTTTAATCCCTTCCGCTGCATAGAAGTTATTAAACTCATTTGAAACATACTCACTAGTGTTATCACTCCATATAGCTTTAACCTTCTTACCCGGCTCTTTCTCCACGAATCCTTTAAACTCACAAAACTTTGTGAAGGTTTGATACTTTTTCTGCATAAAAAATATCCAACATTTTCGAGAAAAGTCATCAACAAATATAACATGATACCTATTTTTGGTCATGGATGTTTTCAAGAATGGTCCACGCACATCTAAATGGAATCTTTCTAAAATAGCCTCTTCTTGACTGTCTCTATTTTGAAAGGAATACTAGATGTATTTTCCCAAAGTACACCCATTGCATGTATCAAATTTCCTTAGTGTACCTTTGGGCAAACTAGTGCAGATCTGTTGCATGATTTTTAAATCCCCTTGATGCAAGTGACCTAATCACCTGTGAAAAAACTCACCAATGTCTCGGATCTGCACCATCTATCCTTTTGTGCTCAAATAAACATAATCCTCTACCTCCATCTTATATAGATTATTCACCTGAATCCCTATCTTCTTTACTTGACCCGTGGCTATGTGTCGAAGGAACACCTTTCCTTTCGACAAAATCACATAATAGCCTCTATCCTCAAGCATGACAACAGACACCAATCTCTTCTTCAACCCGGGCACATACATAACATTCTTCAAGGTGAGTGGAGACCCATGTTCCCTCTAAAAAGTAATTGTGCCCAATCCGATAGCATTATACCTCCCATCGTCACCCATCTCAATATGCATCTAGAGATCTTTCTCCTCCAGGTCACTGAATAACTCCTTGTCGCCAATCATGTGGAATGAAGCTCCAATGACTAAATACCATACACTTCCCATCATTGATGACACCATGCATGAAATGAGGGAAAAATCTAATTTTAATTGAGAGGACAAAGCCTAACCCACCACTCCTCCTGAGGACTTCTTCTTGGACTTCTTCAATGGACAATTTGTAGCAAAATTGCCCAACTCATGACAATGAAAACATTTCACTTTCATCATGTCTTTATTCTTGCCTCCATGACAAGAATCCAATTTAGAATGGGAAGATTTCCCTTTCACTTTATTCTCCTTAATCACTAAGGCACAGTTCTCTTCACCATCAGTGTTTGATGAAGAGTCATCCTAGTGTTCCTCCTGATCTCCTCCTGCATAAAATCTGACAGCAGTCATTCCCAATCTGGAAGCTTCTCCTAACCATTGACAAAGTCCTAATAACTATTCCAACTCTTTAGGAGTCCCAGAAGAGAAAGACTCACCATATCATCCTCGGCAACCATGATTGCAACACTTCCAAGTTCATCACAACATTGAGTGAACTTGGTCAAGTATTTTGGAATAGTCCCACCTTTCTCCATTTTAATTTTTTGTAGTTTTTCGTTCAATGCCAATTTCCTTTGGTCACTGTTGTTCTGATACAAGTCCTGTAATTCTTTCCAAATAGCATACAAAGTTTCCTTTCCATAGAGACTCGACACAATGTGGTCTCGAACTCCCTCAAGGATTATCCACCTCATCTTCACCACACACTTCTTCCATTCTTCCATATTTTGTGCATCTGATGCTACCGGCTTAGGAATGTCTTGATCAACAAATTCCTTCAAGCCATTATCCTCCAACACAGCCTCCATTATGTACCTCCAGGCTATAAAATTTTAGTTGCCTTCTAAGGCGTATTCAAGCCAGAAACCATAGAACGGGATCTGAAGTATGTATTGCAAATTTGAATTTCACCAAAAACCCAAAACTCAAAACTTCAAAATCTCCTCTACTATATTGAATTCAACTCTATTCCCATGTATAATTTTTGGTAGATTCACAATCTCATGCAATTTACTAAATCACAAGACAAGAATCTACCTCTACTTCTACTTTCGACCAAGGGAAGCCAATAGATCAATGAAAACATTATGATCAAGAAGAAGACAAATCAATGGCACATAACACAATACGTTTTCCTGGGGAAAGCCACAGCTCAAAAGCTCACCTATATGTATTGCATTAAATCATAAATATGAGTGAAGATACAAATCTTGTTCTCATTAGACCAATTTCACACAAGTATGCTCAACTCTCTACCTCACAAGCTCGCTATTAGCCAACACTTAGCCAATTTCCACTGTCTTCCAAGCCCCTATTACCTTGATCAATGCCTAGAATGAATAGCCCATATTTAAAGGGAATTCATGCTTCCAAAACTGTGCAATCCAAACATAGATCCTTCTTTGCTTTCATGCATGTGTTGTAGCAACTATAACCACCCTCCAAAATTCTTCCTTAGCTTCATTTTGGAGCCTCCCTACTGACCATCCTCAGTAGCATGTATTGCACTATAAAGCACATCAGCTTCAGTTGTTTCATAGAGTCTTGTCAGCTTGTGCATGCAAGTTTGTTCCACCTCCTTCACAAGATGATTTTTAGACTTAGTGTGAGTTGTTGGTTGAGCATATCCTTCTCGGAATTGCATAATTCTAGAGGGGAACCAACCTTCCCTCCATAAATTGTGCAAACCCAACTAGGCTCCAGAATTGTGCAATTCCTCCTGACAATCTTCCTATAAAAAAATGCGCAATTCATCCCAAGACAGTTGCTCAACCCAAAAATTGTGCAATTTTGGGAAGCAGTCACCTGTTGCTCCCACAAATTACACAATCCCTCTAGGACAGCCAGCCCAGTATCTAGTAGAAATTGTGTTAATCAACTAGGCAGCCTGCTAGGCTCAGAAATTACTTAATGCAGTGAGACAAGCTTCCTCGAGAAAATTGCACAGTTTGACCCAAGAAAGCTGCTCAGCCCAAAAATTAAGTAATCTTGGGAGACAATCACCTGTTCCTCCCAGAAATTGCACAATCCCTCTGGGACAACCATCTTTGCTCATACCATAAACTACACAAATCCCTCTCCCATGCTCGTAGACTGATGCATGTGCCTTCAGGTTGACTGGTTCCCTCTGGGACTGAGCAAAACTGATTTGCATGCATGGACTGATTTTCCCAAGGCATCATGAAAAGGCATCCCTAGATTTATGGATCTATTTTTAGCATCTGCAAATTACATGCATGGATCATTTTAGAAACCTCCCTCCAAGTTTCACTTTTCGTAGATTTGTGGCATGCATGTCATAAATTCAATTTTATAAAAACTCATTTTCCGGATGCTGTAGAGCTGATTCCTCACATCAATCTTGTAGATCAGACATCCCACATTGCATTTAGGATTCGTCAGCACATTGAGCTCAGTTGTTTCAGCGTAAGACCACTTTTCATGTCTTGCACTGTGTTTATGTCCCTTTTTGTGTTTCACTTTGTGTGAGTGTTGTCTACTTGATTTCAGTGAGTGCTTGTTGTCGTTTGCATGCATGTTAGATTTTACAAGCGTCGTTTTAGTTTTCATTCCCATCTCACTATTTTCGCATGCATGCCACTATTTTTGCACCAACAGTCGTCATTGTGGCGACCCTCTTCAC
This sequence comes from Pinus taeda, assembly GCA_000404065.3. Lineage (NCBI taxonomy): Eukaryota > Viridiplantae > Streptophyta > Pinopsida > Pinales > Pinaceae > Pinus > Pinus taeda. Next base: position 120,865 of record APFE031758566.1, on the reverse strand, counting down.
ACACAAATATGCATCCCATTTTCTAAATCTTGCACTTACTATTTCTTAACAGCCCAGACTATGCCTTTTGTAGTTTTGGTAGTCATTCTCCAGACCTCTCGACGGAAATTACGCAAACTTCACGATCAATCACATAGTTATATTGCATGTTAGTCCTCCAGTTTGTTTTGGTTTTCAACTATCAGATTCTTTCCATGAGTGTTGCTATGTCTCCATGTATCACAGGTGTTGCTCGCCTACCAACAGCATAGGTACAATGGCTTCCAGGAGAGCATAGTCAAGGACACCATTAAGAGTGCAACTAGGGATCCAATTGATCAAGTGTCTATGAACTTCCCTATCCACAAAGACATCAAGTTGTTCATGGACAAGGATATTAAGATTAATGGAAATAGCATCATAGCGAGAAGCACCATCAGTAGCAGCAGAAGGCAGCACACCTGCATGCAACAAATACAAGAGGAAGGTTATTCACAACATAGAGGTGGAGCAAAGCTACAAGTTCAAAGAAGATCTACTCATGAAAAAAGAAGCTTTGGAGATTGAGGCTATGAGGTGACAGTAACAAAGATTGCATGAAGGTAGAGAGAGAAAATGAATTACATGTGCTGAAGCAGAAACTCAAGGAAGAACAAGAACTACATAGACAAGAGAATGAGTGTAGCAGGAACAAGTACAACAGGGGGAACAACATAAATAGATGGATGAAACTGCGCCGATACAAGTTATAGATCCATCCTAGGAGCTAGCACAGAGCAGACAAGGTGAGCAGTGATGTTTATCACATGTAAGGGAATTCAATAGCGTGCATGTCATTGTGCGCACACCCTTTTAGCACACTCACCGAGGTGAAGGCAAGAAGCAAGTCCAACTAGAGCTTAACATCTATTCTGACAAGTTGATGTGCATGGCCACCAACACATGCTTGGAGATCATCACAGATAGTATGCATCAGTATGTTTCTGGTCCAGCTGCACTCAAGATGGTGATGCGGATATTATCAGATGAGTTGGATAGAGGAGCCATATTAGTGTACCCAGATGAAACAGAGGCAAGAGTTAGCTTTCAACAAGATGTCACCATTGAGTGCATAGACACCATCATGGACGACCAAGCTTGGCATCAGCTCACCACCATTGACCATCACAAGGATGTCAAAGACTTGGTCTCACCACAACAATCTGAGTCTCAATGATGTCTTGCATGGCTTGCAAAATCCATTTTGTCTCACATGGGTACATGTGCATTGTAATATAACACCATGTAAAGTGAAAGTCCAAGCATTGATACTTGGATGTAAGAGTCATGTAGTAGGTGAAGAGTCACAAGGGTAGGTGAAGAGCTACAAAGGGGAATGTCAAGGGTCACCCCACCCTTTGCTATAAATAGAATCTCATAACTCATTATAGAGGCTTTTGGTCAGCCAAGCTCCTGATAGGAGTATCTTTGATCCAGGTGGATGTTGGTGGCCACCCACCTATCCCACTTGGACCTCCACTGTTGGGTAAAATTAATTTCTTAATAAATAAATTAAACAACTAATCACCTAGACATTAATTATCAACCCGAGGAGTGTCTTTTTATTTCAAGACAATCGGAAAAATATATGCATAACAATACCAACAACTAACATTAGTGATATATGATTGTATTCTATACCATCAAGCTCATTCAATAAGAAATAAAATGTAAGACTTGAATAATAAAACTAAAATTAAAAAGAAGAAAGTAAATGATAGGAAAAACAATTATGCTAATCACACAACTTGAATCATTACTAAATTAAACCACACATTGCTAAATTGGAAATTTAATCTATTGCACTCAATAGAATTCAAATGCTAATCTAGAGCAGCAAATTAAATGATATCTAGAAATTGGATGAAATAACAAATCTGGAAAATGCAGCAAACAACAAATTAGCTCAAAGAAAGGAAATACTTTAAGGAATGACAATTGAAATTCAAATAAACAAACACACAACTAAACTACTGTAGATGTTCAGGGTAGTACCTCATCCAAGGTAGTGGGCCCAACTGCCCAAGACTCAGTTCTGCCTTGAGAAGAAACTCAGATTAGATTACAAATAACGAATGTAGAACTCAATGGGTAACTTCCTTCATTGAAACACGAGAGAAACAATTATAGCATAATGAAGCTCTTGGATTTGCCTCAAATTCAACAATTGTTCATCCTCTCATCTCTTATCTCTTATCTATTCTCCTACATCCTATCTAAGAATTGTCCATCTCCTATCTGCTAATTATCTCCCAATTATCCTCTAATTCTCCCCTTCTCTTTGATCTCTGTTTTCATTTAAATACACAGAGAGTAAAGGGAAGTTACAACAAAGCTAATTACAAAAATGATTTCCATTACAAATTTGGATTATACAAAACAAATTGATCAGCAAGATCATATCTGAAATATCTTTCAATCAACATTCAGTAGGAACAAGTCGAATTTGGTATTGCAACTGGAAGAATTTGGAAAGCGGCCGCAACAGCAAATCTGAGAAAATCATCTTCGAAGAACCTTTTGTTTCTCTTAATACAGACTGAATTTTAGAAAAACTACTCATTTTAAAACTAACTCGATTTGTTTTGGACAAAACCCATGTTTCGGAGTTTCTAGATTCTAATTCATTTGTCCAAAACGTCCAATGCAAAACTATCACTTCTTATTCCATCGAATTTCTGAGTTGGAGATCCAATTTGCAATCTGGAAAAGATCTTGGAGGCTAAGATCATGAGTGATGTTACAAAAAATCCATTAATAAACCATCATTGGTAAAATCATTCATAATAATCATCAATTTATTAAAAATAAAGGAGAAAAATAGTATTTATCCATAAGAGCATAAATAATTATAAAATGGAATTATATGATAAATTATGATAAATGACGTGATAAAGAATGGTCGAAATGGATGAAGTAAGTGTCAAAAAGTGATAATAATAAGGAAAAATTAGTGGCCTAACACCCACAACTGTCTCTTTCAGTTTTTCAATTTCCTAAATTGTAGCAAAGTTTACTACTTTTAGTAGTTTTTCGAGTCCTTAACTTCTGAAGTCATTTTCAGGCCCTAAACGATGTTTTTTGGAAAATAGGAGAGAAACATGGGGCCATGGACCAATGTTTCTCTTCCCAAAGTTGTAGTGCTCAGATAGATATTTCTAACGAGCTATTTTACGCATCAAACGGAGATCATGTGCCAAAGTTACGACCCCGGGAAGTTGATGTACCAATTTACCCAAATCAGGGCCCAAAATTTGGCGTTTCATCTCCTAGGGTTAGCTTTTTGGATGTTTAGGGTTTTCCATTGTTTCTCAACAATAAATAGGCCTTCAAGCCTCATTTTAAGATAGTTCAGAGGCATGTAGCCACCACATCTCTTCTCAGAGATAAGATACCATCGCCCTAGCTAGTTTATTTCCATTTCTATTTGTAAGCATATTTCAGTATTATTTATTAATGAAACGAAGTATTATTTCCGCTGCATCTTTGTATTTATGGTTATCTCTATAATTTGTTGCATTCCTGTTTAAATCCTGATCAATCTTAGAGAAAGTCTAGACAATATTGTAATGAGCCTTGGCTTCTCCGCTATGCAAAGCTAGTATATCTCTTTGGAGGAGCAGGCAGTAGTGACTGTAACATTCCACTATCGGAACTAGTGGTTGGTCATGGTTGTATTGTATGACTGGAAATTTCATTTCTTAATATAATATAGCAAGCACGTTTCATGCATATGCATATTGTATTTCATATATCTTGTTTACTCTAAATGATATATGTATTTTTTTGCTTACGCATGCATGTATGGTTATTTTCTGTATAAGTATGTATGAATCTTACTGAAATGTGCTCTTGATTTAACCATCATTTTGGATTGCTAGCTTACTTGCCTTCGAGTTTGTGATGCATCTTTGCTTGTGTGTTCCTTCTTAACTCTATGCTTTCACAGGTTTCCAACGGGTGCACTCACCTCACCCTCCTTGTGTTATAACCATTCATGCACCTTCCTTGACTTGTTGCATATGTCACACCCTTTGCTACCAACAAGGACATCTTACTTGCCTCTGCATGCAATCGTGGTCAAGGCGATACTACACAACCCACTACTAGGACTCCTACACCAAACAGTATGAAGACTAGTTGGGACCTCTTACCAGGGATATCCCTAGAGATGTTGGTGGGTCCAGCACCATCAACATTTTGGTGCTAGAAGGAGGGCCAGATAACAAGCTCAGTCCTCACAATCTGTTTTGGATCTCTGCATATCTATCATGACTAACTACAAAGTTTCTCTTCCACAGTGTATGTCTTATGGAAACGATTTTGAAATCTCGAAAGAGATCTTGGATAACTTGTAACATAAAACATATGATAGTTTAGGCTATGTAGCCTTGGTTAGGCATGCGTTCAGTGTTGTAGGCTCATGCGAAAGAAATGGAATCTTTGAAGACATGACCTATGCGTTGTTCATCTACACGCTTTGAGGGAACCCATTCCACAGGTGTGCCACACTGCCTGAAAAATATATTCATTCTCTTGCTCATCTGGTCGCAGAGATAGTTCCTGATCTCAATCAATTTAACTGTAAAGAACTTGATAAAGAAATTTGAAATTACGAAAAGAACCCAATGAATCCATTGAACAATTTCACACACGCTTTTTTAATCTTGCATATTGATTTTTCGAAGATGAAATTGATTGGGAATTTCTCGATGGAAGATTTGAGTATCTTGTTTACATATCCAAAAAAGCATAATTCTTAAAATCATTCGGATCTTTCTCAACACACTTTGGTGATGGAGTTGCGCACTCACAGGCAGGCATAGTTGTTGTCACAAGCGGTTGTCCACTTTCACCTCATCAAACAACTCCACCACCACAAAGTGATATGGGAGATTATGCACACACATATGTTGAACTGTCACATCCTCCCACCCCACCTACTCTTAATATCTACACAGATTTGGCTTGCAAGTCTTTTGGTTGTCACATGGATTCATTCCCTCAACCTCCGTCCCTACATTCTGTTGATCCTCTAGATTCTGTTTTCTTGTTTTCTTCTATTCTGAACTCCTCACCTGCTGTGAATGAGGATCAGTTGTCGATGGAGTTGGTGTTATGTAGTGAACCTACACCATCATTCATGATGAGTGTGTGAGGGAATCTAAAGAAGAACACACGGCGAATAATAAATCCCTTCCATCCGCGCCTCACCCACTCTATCCTGACATCCCTTGTGATTCTGCCACTATTGATTTCCCCTGTGAAAACCCATTTTCGGATGTTTCTACTTCCGATCATTCACAGGAAATGTTAGATTTCAGTCCGTCATTAAATTACGGAGAGGACAAATCTTCCTCTAAAAATCCGTCCAATCTGTCATCTGTCATTTTTGAAAACACAGAGGGTGAACATCCTTGCTTCTCATCTACCCCTCTACCTAATTCATCAAATCATGAGGATGTCAACAAACATCCTAAATTTTCTGATCTTGGTTGTCGTGACCTCTCTACTTCTTCATCTGATCACGATGTTGATTCAACTGTTGTTAATATTTCTAAGATACTAGTCTACGATGATCTATCTATCGATGAAGACGAAACCCCGTAGGTTGTCAAGGCACTTTAGCCCGAGCTAATGGTTATGTCAGGTCCTCGTTATCTTGAGGTTGGTTTCACTTCCGATCAAGAAATTGTTGAAACACACAAGGCTCCTCATCACTCTATGCTTTGCATTCAAGATCAATCCAAAACTCATATTTCATTTCCTCCACTCGAACTTCATGATCCCATCGATCATGCATTGGAGGATTCGTACAAAGCAAGCACACTTGCACAACGTAAGTGGTCTACCTTTCTCACGTTTTCTTACATCTCACAGTCAAGAGGATGCATACACTCAACATCTCGACACAGTGTAGCACAACACCATGGAAAGTTCACAAAGTACATGTTATGCACTTTCACTCATTTTTGTTCTGTGGACGCTTGTAAGCTCGGAGTCTATCCATCTTCATTGTTATATCGTTCATGCTTGTTGGTTTTCGCAACTGTGATGTTCACAAACCATGCCTTCACCAACATGGGTCGACCAATGTGTCGGTGGCAGCATTGGAAGTATCACTTCACGTGAGATGACCCATGCACTGTTAGCTTAGGAGTAGGAGTAGTGTTTTCTTTTGATTTTTTTACTTGCGTGCATGTTTTCTTATTTCTTTCTGTGCTTTTCTGCTTGCTTGTTTGTTTTCTTAATCGCTTTTTGTACACATTTTCTTCTTCTTCTTGATTTGATTTTTGGTTTGTTTCCTTGTTTATGTTTGTAGGTTAGTTTCCATGGACTGTGTGTGACTCTTGAAACAAGCTCGGTGAAGTACAAGAGGACTTGTATAGCTATCAATACTTGGTTATCTTTCATCCTACCTCTTATGTAAGAACTTGTTGTCTTCAGTCCATGATACATCAATGGAAAATACACACTCTTCGAAGTGAAGCTTGGTGAAAACACAACACTTGTGTGTGAACTAGTATCACCTACTCTAGTTGGTTGTTTTTGGGTTGATCCTTGTCATCTCAGTCAAGTAGAGTAAGGTCAGGGGGAAAACCTTAACAAGCACATCAGAGGTATATATAAACTACTTCTCTGAAGGAACAACCTCTTATGCTCTTAATAAGTCAGGATCCCTCTTCTACCTCTGAAATGAATAAGTGTGATGCACAGTTATGAAAAAATGAAAAAAATGAAAAAATGAAAATGAAAAATGAAAATGAACAAGGTGAAAGAAGAGAAATGCTTTCTGTGCAAAGAGGTGATGCAAGTAACTCCGTTGGGGTACTGAATAGGCTCGATGGCAGTGGAGCGATGCTGGTGTTCACCCGTGATTCCATTAGGGTACTATCTAGGCCTGCTGATAGTAGAGCAACACCAGAGATGAAACTAAAACTTTGATAGTCATATGACTTGTGCACCAATATACCCCTCATCCCCAATCGAAACAATTGTGTTGGCTTGTCTTGGATGTGTGTCAACTGACCAAGAGTCTAGGAGATGCATCTTACAATCAAGCAAGTGTGGAAACCAAGATGAACAGAGAACTGAATAATACTTCTGGAGGTGTTAGACTTGCTTTTCACGAACAAGGTCCATTCAAAGAGATGTAGTTCTACCAGTGTGTCGCCAAGTGTTGTAGTGGCTACAACCACCCTCCAAAATTTTTCCTTAGCTCCGTTTTGGAGCGTCCCTACCGACCATCCTCAGCAGCATGTCTTGCATTGTCAAGCACATTAGCTTGAGCTGTTTCATAGAATCTTATTAGCCTTTGCATGCAAGTTTGCTTCACCTCCTTCACAAGTTGATTTCCGAACATAGTGCTACTTGCTGGTTGAGAATATCCCTCTAGGAATTGTGCAATTCTGGAGGGGAACCAACCTTCCCTCCAGAAATTGTGCAAGCTCGGTTGGACACCTAGATGGGCTCCAAAATTGCAGAATTATTCCTGACAATCTTCCTCTCAAAAATTGCACAATTCATCCCAGGATAGCTGCTCAGCCCAAAAATTGAGCAATTCTAGGCAGGAGTCCCCTGCTTCTCCTAGAAAATGTACAATCCCTCTAGGACAGCTAGCCCAACAGCTAGCATAACTTGCATTATTCAGCCAGGCAACTTGCTGGGCTCAGAAATTGTGCAATGGAGTCAGACATGCTTCTTTGAGAAAATTCCACAGTTTGAACGAGGATAGCTACTCAGCTGAGAAACTGCGCAATCCTGGGAGACAAAAACCTGTCCTCCAAGAAATTGTGCAATCCCTCTGGGAAAATCATCTCTGCTCAGCCCAAAAACTACACAAATCCCTATCCCAGACTCACAGACTGATGCATGTGCCCTCAGGTTGACGGTTCCCTCTAGGAATAAGAAAAATTGTTTTACATGCATGGACAGCTTTTCCCAAGGTAGCATGCAAAGGAATCCCTAGATTTAGGGATCTACTTTTAGTAGTTGGAGGTTACATGCATGGATCACTTTAGAAACCCCTTGCCAAGTGTTGCTTTTCCTAGATTTGTGGCATGCACGTCATAACCTCAATTTTATCAAAACTCATTTTCTAGACGCTGTAGAGCTCATCCCTCACATCGATCTTGCAGCTCTAACATCCCACATTACATTTAGGAGTCGTCAATACATTCATCTCTGTTGTTTCGGGGTAAGATCGCTTTTCATGTCTTGCACTCTGTTTCAATCGCTTTTTGTGTTTTTCTTTGTGTGAGTGTTGTCTACTTGACTTCAGTGAGTGCTTGTTGTCATTTGCATGCACGTTAGCTTGTACAAGTGAAATTTCAGTGTTTGTTTGCATCTCACTATTGCTGCATGCATGACACTATTTTTTCACTGATGGTCGTCATCATGGTGGCCTGCTTCACACACATGCATGCATCCTATTTTCTGAATCCTTCACTTACGATTTGCATGCATAAACATTCACTCTTGTTTGCACTCATCTCATCATGCATTGAGACTTCTCATGTTTTCAATCACCCATCAACTAGTCTGGGTTGCCTTGGCTTGGACCGTAACTTGCTCGGATAGCACTGCACATTTCTACAAGAGAAGGCTCTGCCTTCCCTCTAGAAATTGTGCAACTCTCTGGCCTAGCACCAACCTCCAGGCTTGCATTGCACAATTCTTGGAGGTAGTGTCTGGCTAGCCCCAGAAACTGCGTAATGCAGTTTGTTGGTTGCATGTCACTACTGACAAAAATTGTGCATTCCATAATTTCAGTGCTTAGCAGTCTAGGATGGACTATGTATTGCATAGTTCTAGTAGTTAGTTAGCCTCCTAACAACCTAGACTATGCCTTGCACAGTTTTGGCAGCTAGTCTCCCAACCTCCTGATGAAAATTGCGCAACTTTCACAATCAATCGCACAAGTATATTGCATGTTAGTCCTCTAGTTTGTTTTAGTTTTCAACTGACAAATTTCTAACCATGAGTGTTTCTATGTCTCTAGGTATCACAGGTGTCGTCTGCCTCCTAGCAGCACAGGTACAATGGCTTCCATGAGAACAGAGTCAAGGACACCACTAAGAGCGCAACTAGGGATGCAGTCGATCAAGTGTCTATGAACTTGCCTATCCATGAATACATCAAGTTGCTCATGGAAAAGGACATCAAGATGAATGAAAACGACATCACAGTGATAAGTACCATTAATAGCAATAGAAGGAAGCACACCTGCATGCAAAAAATGCAAGAGGAAGGTTGACAACATAGAGGCAAAGAAAAGCTACAAGTTCAAAGCAAATCCACTCATGATGCAATAATGTTTGGAGATTGAGCCTATGAGGTGATGGCGTGACACAAAGATCACATGAAGGCAGAGAGAGAAAATGAGTTGCATGTGTTGAAGTGGCACCTTAAGGAAGAACAAAAGCTGCATAGACGAGAGAATGAGTTGCAGTAGGAACAGGTACAGTAGGGGGCACAACATGCACAAATAGATGAAACTACACCCATACAAGTTATAGATCCATCACAGTAGCTGGCACGAAGTAGACAAGATGAGCAATGTTGTTGATTGCATGCAAGGGAATTCAATAGCATGCATGTCATTGTGCGTACTAATGCAATCCCACCCTTTTGGCACACTCATTGGGGGGAAGACAAGAAGAAAGTCCAATTGGAGCTGAACATGTATTCCGAAAAGTTGATGTGCATGGCCACCAGCACATGCTTCAAGATTAGCACAGAGAGTATCCATCAGTATGTTGCTAGTCTAGCTGCACTCAAGATGGTGATGCAAATATTATTAGACAAATTGGATAGAGGAGCCATATCAGTGTACCCAAATGCAACAAAGGCAAGATTTCTCTTTTAGCAAGATGTCACCATTGAGTGCACGGACACCATCATGGATGACCAAGCTTGGCATCAGCTCACCATCACAAGAATTTCAAAGAGTTGGTCTCAACACAATGGTCCAAGTGTCAGTGATGTCTTGCATGGCTTGCTCAAGCCATTTTGTCTCACATGGGTACATGTGCATTGTAATGTAA